>CAVMBE010000051.1:0-209532 GCA_963674455.1 Lecanosticta acicola | reverse complement strand
ATTACCGCGTCAATTATAGCTTAATGCCTCCGTATAGGAGGGTTAGGTTGTAGTTGCTTCCTTTACTAACTTAGTACTTATTTACTCTTTATTTAAGTACACTTAAAAGCGTACTTATCTTATAAGCTTCTTCCTCTTCCTTTCCTCTTTATATTTCTTTTTATATAGTAAATTAAGACCTATACTTTCTAACTCCTCTTAGTCTTTAGTTCTTTAGTTCCTTTAGAAGTAAGCTCTACCTTCTAATACTATTAAGATCTATATAATATCTAAAGCTATTAGAATAAGTAGGAAGAGTATCTATAATACTAAATTATATAGCGAAGTCTCCGGCTTTACTATACTATAGCTAGATTTAACGACGAGATAGTATTAGGAACGGGAAGAAGCGTAGGTTAATACTCCGCCTTATATTTGGTACGGATATCTACCCTATACTTAATAAGACTATCTGTGGTGCTCTAGTAGCCGCAATTTCTCATCGCAATCCTGTATCGCGCAGCCATGTCAAAACATCGTGAGTAGTAGAATCATCCCGTTCTGTCATCTTTCAAGCCGGAACCTGGTACTCCTCTAGGGACTGTACTACGGGCGGACGACGCCCATGTAGGAACTTGTGAATCGCGGTCTTGTACGCCTTGAAGACAGAGATCGAGACACGATCCGCGTACGCGTCATTAAGATCATCGAGATCCTCGTCGGAGATGCGGCCAGAGTCGTACTCTATAGCTAGGTTCTCTAGGACTGCACGTCTTAGAGGCGCGCTAGGCTCGGTATAAAGAGAGACCCAGCTTGCCGTTAACATACCGACTGCGCGCTCGTCGTCGAGGTAGACGAGGATATCGATCATGAGCCGATTCTGCAAGCCTGGCATCCTGTATTCTCCCGTAGCGACCTAGGCTTTACAGAGCCGAAGGAGAATGCGTCGCTCGCCGTCCTGGGCCTTACCTAGGTTAGGGTAGGTAATGTCGCGCTTCAGGATCCAGTACGCGATGATCTCCCAAACCTCTCTACTCTCTAAGGGGAATGGCAGGTCATCTCTATGCTCGGGGCAGGCGTTGTTGAGGCACTCGGCAAAGCGCGGCGAAGCCTACCGAAGCAGCTGCTCCGACAGGAGAATTGGTTCGTTCTGCGATCCGGGGAAGATTCGGATAAGTCGCTCGGTCTTGAGCTTCCTAGATCAAGGATTAGTAAGCTTCTGGCATAGGGACACTGCTATACGAACTCATAGAGCTGGGCCCCTTCGGTCTGATTCTGTATCGGAGTGTCGGGATCCATGGGACACGAGTCGAAGCTACGGAGGGTGTCAAGGTCCTTGTGAAGCGCCTTTGTTCGGGAATAGGCGCGGAGGGATCTGCTTTGGGATTGGCGGTCGTTATGTCCCAGACAGTGAGTGGTAGTAGTATTCGGTTGGATCTAGGTGTGTGGTGTTATGGAAGGGTTCTTGGTATGTGGGTGTTCCGAGGGTTGTGGGTGTAGAGTTTGATTGCCGGGTGTGTTCTTTGGAAGTCTGTGTTGCGGTGGAAGACGATTGAAGTAGAAGTGAGGAAGAAGGTTCTCGGCAATGCGGCCCGAAAACGGGATCATGTGACAGCGCAGCAAGCACTAGCATGATGCGACCGACACATGCAAATGCTACATACGGAAAGTCTCTCCTATTTTAGGCTGCGGCGCTCACCGAGAGGGACGTGCACAGCTAGAGGGACACGCATGAGAGAGTCGTTGGGGGAAGCACCGGTATCGTTATAGTTTGCTATAGACATAGGAAAAAAAGCAAAACTTTCAAGGCCCGATCTAGCATGCCACGGGTAGAATCGTTATCGCACGAGGTGTTACCGTCAAGACTCCGTCTCGCCCTCGTCGACCAAGTCCTCCAGACTCGGCATGGCTTGCCAAACCTCATCGCACCAAGCCTTCATCTCCATTGGACCATCTTGGAGGAAGGCCTCCTCATTCTCGACGATTGGGATGACCTTGCTCGTGAAGAGACCATACCATTTGCGCGCATCATCTACATCTTGTTAGCAGTGAGGACAGAGTCGGGGGATAGTACTGACAATAGCCGCGATACTGTCTGACCATATCCTCGTAGTACCGCATCAACTCCGCGCAGCAGAACAAACCCTTCGCAAATCGGTACTTGAAGAGGACCTTGTTAATTCCATCCTCCACTGTCGAGTATTTGTGCTTCTCGCCGATCGTAATCTCCATGGCCTTCACGATCTTGCGAAGCCAGTACCTCACCACGAACAATTGCGTCTTTAGGTAGCCGATGCGGTTGTCTTCCTGACGTCCCGAATTGAAGTCTACTGGGATGCCTCCGTCAAGATTCGATGGAAGGTAACGGAAGATGCAGTCGTTACGGTCAAGCTCCTGTGGAAGGTAAGGGAAGATCCCACGGCTGTCTCCCTTGCCATCCTCGGACACGAAGATCACGTACCAGCACACACGGACGGTACCAGCCCACTGGATCTTGCCGAGCTCTGGGACGGCGGGAAGGGTGAGGTACTCGTCCAAGTCGCGGATGAGACCAGATCGCCGCTGCCCATCACACTCGAGGAGGTAGACGAGGAGTTCATCATCCGCCAAGCCCTTTACCGCCTTCACGAGGTAGAAGAGATCTGTGTGGTAGCTGGGGAGGCCACCAGCACGCTGGCAGTCCTCGACCTCCCTCTGAAACTCCGTCAGCTTCACACAAAAGCTTCCCAACGCCTCGATCCGGCCTGGAACGTCCGTGGGCTTTTCGATGCCGAAGCCCCGCTCCGTGAAAATGAGGCGCGCGGCGCTGAGCAGGGCGATCCAGGTCGTGCTGGTAGGGAAATCGCACCGACCGGAGGATTTCAGCTCGTCCAAGACCGGAACCAATGCTTCAAGTTTCAGGGTAATTCGCAATGGCTCGAAGGACTTGTCGTGGATGCTGGCGATAGGGCTGAGAATGTCGCCGATCCGGCGGCGGAGGTCGTTCAGGTCGGGGGTCGATGCGGGCTGGCGGAAGACGATCCTTTGGTAATTGGGTATGTCTTCCCAGAACGTGCGAAGGTTGTTCTTCCTTATCAGCGCATCTCCAAGCTCCCGCCAGGTGTCCGCGTGTGCCGGAAATAATTCGCGGAGCTCTGAAGTGGCAGTAGCAGGAGCGTTGCTGGCCATGATGATTGGTATGACCTTCTGGTTGCAGGTTGGTATGTTCGGAAGTTGATGAGAAGGATGATGGCGGAGACCGGCGGGTTCGATCGTAGGTGTTTCGAGAATCAGATTGTGGAAGTGGATATCGATGAGGTGGAGTGAGTTACGAAAGCCAGGCTCTTATAGGATTGGAGCACGGGTCGTGCGCACAGACCATGCGCATGGGCTGAAGCGTCACATGGTCCGTGCAGCTAGCGTCTTTTACATGTGATCACTGCTGCCTTTTGAAAGTGAAAATTTGACACCGAGTATACTTGAAAATGACCAAGTCCGTTTATCGTGTGCCTGTCTATATGGCTACCTGTAGGATGAACCCTAAGCTACTAAAACGACTAAGTCCGATTACCGTGTACCTATGTATATAGCCCCTTGTACGCTAAACTTTTAAGCGAAACGACCAAGTCCGTTCACTATGCGCCTATGTATATAGCCCCCTATACACCGAGGATTTTGAGGGCGAAAATAGCCAAGTCCGTCCCGTAATACTATAGTATATGGCCCCCTGTAGGCCGAACTTTTAAGTTACTAGAAACGAAATGCGTTCCCGCAAATTGAAGTCGTACGGAATTTTGTCTAAAAACAACCAAGTCCGTTCGTCGTATACTTCGACTAAGTCCGCGTAAGTCGTACAACTATATATAGCGCCCTATATATTATCCACTTCAGTCTTGTCGAAACGACCAAATCCGTTCGCCGTGTACCTGTATATGGCGCCCTGTAGGTCAACCCTTTTGGTTTCGTCTGGAAACGGCCAAGTCTCTCCCCTTAGGTGGAGGTCTTGCAAGATTTTGTCTGAAACCGACCAAGGGCGTTCGTATTATCGCACTCGAAGAGGGAGCTATGTAAATCACTTCTCGGTTGCCTCAGAACGACCAAGTCCGTTCGTACTTCACCCGAATAGGGCGTACGAGTGGAAGTTTTGTAGCCCTCAAGCAGCGTCCTAGGTAACTAGGATGTACGCCACTCTCAGCTTTTCCCCGGGGGTTTCCTCTTCTTCCAGTGCCAGATGCTGCATTCTTCCCGTCAAGACATGACGAACGTCATCATGTCTGGCTTGAAAGGCTTGAAGGGCGGCTCGGCAAGCCAGACCGGAGGCGAGTGGCAATTTGGAGGTGGGGGTTGAAATCGGGCCCGTTTCCGCAAGGGAGCGAGTCACTGTAAGCGTACTTTCTGTTCATTTACGTTTAGCCGAATGATTTGACTGCTGGTGCGGTGGAAGGATGTCTGTCCCAACCCCAATGTACATCCTGATACGCACGCTACCGACAGCTTGGGACATGCGTTCAAACATCGGTAGCGAGTGTTGGGTGCAGAACGGGCAGCGTCTAGGGATAAAAGGCGAGAGGACATGTATATGCTGATGGGCAATACATCGGGATGCCAGCACTGAGAGATTGGATGACCACGAGCTGTCACACTACGCATCCTGCACGTATCTGCTTGTTGAAGGGGAAACTGAGGAGGAAGATCAAAGATTCCCATTGCCATCGCGAGCATCACAGGCCCGAGGGAATAGAAAGCGCTAGAATCGGCTTCCGACTGCGTTTCAACGAAATCTGGACATGGCATTCTTGGCAGATCTGCGGGTAGAATGGCCAATTGAAGCAGTTTTGGGGTGTGCTCACGAGAAGCAAACTTCTGACGGAGCGAGCATACGATCGGATTTCGAGAGAGCATGGTGGAAGAGTACAGGCGTGGTTACTGAAAGAGGCAGACGTTGGTGATGGATCGCGGTCGTCGCCGTGAAGCCGCATGCAGGCAGCCAGTAAGAGAAGGTTGTTTGCTGGAGGTACCTTTGTATGTGCCATGTAGAGGTAGGATGTGGTCGCGGCGGCAGTGCAGCATTTCGAAAGTATGCAATGCGAGGCCAGTCTGCCGTTGAAGCGAAGCCAGCAGTGTGCTCGTACAGACAGGCACACGTCGTCAGCTGAGGCAGTGCTTTGCAGCCCTCCTCCACCGCGGACACGTTACATGCAGCGAGGACAGTTTCCCTGCAGGACAAGCTTGCCTCTGGTGGGACACATGACGAGATGGGAGCCGACATCCGGCGCCTCGTCGTTCTGCCCTCTGCTCGGCCGCGATGGTAGGAGGGTGAAGATGATGGCTGAAAGTCAGTTGGAGCCCCAACTGCAGCATGTCGCAATGTACACAGGTACTGTACAGGTGCTCGTGTGGAGAAGGGGTGGGTACGGTGGAGTGAGCGGTGGTGGTTGAGGTGGTCCAAGTATGCCGCGTCGAGCGAGTCACGCCGGCGATGTCGATGTCGATGTCGAGGTCGAGGTCGAGGTCGAGGTCGATGGAGGAATATTTCCGAAATCTCATGTGCGTGCGGGGGAAGTGAGGCGAGGGAAGGCGCACTGGCGTGGTCGGCGATGCGGACAACGCGGGCAATGCGGATGCGGGCAACGAGTGGATGGTTCCTGCCTGAGTCCCCAACATGTCTGAGTCAGAACACGCCGCGGACACGTGAAAAGGCAAAAGTGGCACGGCGTCGACGCATTCACGCTGCATTCAGGGTGCATTCGCAGCATTCGCAGCATTCAACCACTGCTGACTACTACCCAGCGGAGTGGCGGTTGGCGGCGGGCGGTGAGAGGCTGCAGTGCAGTCGACTTCCGCAGTAGTCCTAGTCAACACAATAGTGGCAATGCTCGCTGCGCCTCTCTCTCTCTCTCTCTCTCTTCCTCTCTCTCATCACTGACTGACCATGCCATCTGCATATGCCACCTCACGCTCCTTCTCCCCATCGACGTGAAGTGGTAGACGTGGTAGTGTGGTAGGGTGGATTGAAGTTTCACACCTGCACACTGTGCTGCTTTCGGAGCCGCTCACGCTGCGCTACAACCAGCGAACAAGGTTGATACTTCTACGCATTGCACCGCTGGTCTTCTCGAGAACATGCCCGGTTTTATTCCTTGCCTCCTTCCCGCCTACTTCCTCTCCCTATTCCCGCCTCACCGCGCACAATATCTGTGCACCAGCCTCGCACACACGACTCATGCCTGGAGAACCGCCTAAAAATGGACCGCAGCCACCACGATTACAGTAGTATGTACGACCCTCACGATCCGCCGCCCTCACTACCTCCGCGCCCACACGACACGCCCCGGAGACGCTCCAGGGAGGGAGTGAAGACGACGACCAGTGCGGGGTACGCGCGTCCCCAACGACCACCCCCGCATCGACACTACGACCGCCTTCACGACTCGCGGCACCACTATCAACCCCTCTACTCATCAACACGCCCAGTCCGCAAGCGCCGCTCATGGCCGCCGCAACCCTTCGCCGAGGACGAGGTCGCTTCGTTGCGCAGGGAGTCGAATGCGAGCAAGTTGTTGCACGAAGCAGGCAGAGATGAAGCGCCGTCGCGGGGTTCACTCGACCAGGAACCCGTTATCATTGACCTACCGGAGTTGATGCAGCAGAATAATGAGCCGCAAGCATCGGACAGTTCTGGCCTGCCCACGCCGCCGACCAGCGAAGACGAGAGGGCCCGCAAGGCGAGGAGGAAACCTTCGAAGCTCAACATCCATCTACCCAAAGATGATGCCGTGCCGGATACGTCGAGGCGGACAGCATCTCCCTATGCATACACGAGGCCCACCGACCTCTCCTCAACTGATCGGTACACTTCGCACGACACTCTGACGCCGCCTTCTTCCGGCGTGGCTGGCCCCAAGACCGCCCGCTTTGCTTCCAAATCGAAGCCATCCTCGCCCCTCGAGTCAGCGCGACCAAGCCCGGGATTACGAAAAGGCAGTGGCTACTTTCACGCTGGCCACGCTCGAAACGACAATGCAATCGAAGATTCAGAGTATTCCAGCAATCCCGCTGTAGCCAGGGGAAACAAGTCGATCAACGATTCGAAACCCTCCGTCGTCGACTTCGCACCTTCCGTGAGCGCGCAGCCGATCAGGAAGTTGAATCTCGATGCGAGGCGAAATACTGACACCCACGAGACCTTGCCAACCATTGGAAGATTTAGTACTGACAAGTCGCGACGGACCACTCCTTTGGTGGTTTCTACTTCACTGAGCGAGGCTCGCGATGCCAATCCCGTCACTTCCTCGTCGCTGAATCCGCAGTCGGCTGATCCGGCTTCTCGCTCGAGAGAGCCGAGCTATTCTTCGTCGCGCGCAGTTTCTCCAGCTGCTTCAGCAGCAGGGCAGAGTCCGGCATCTCGCTCTCCGAGATGGAGCTCGGAATTCTCTCAAGACGGCAACGTGCTCGGCTCGAGGCCGCCTTCGGCATCTTCCTCTCGCCCAACTTCACCATCACCGCGGACTCCGCAAGAGTCTCCTCGGCTGGCGAGGACCGAGCTCGACTGGGCATCGTTGATAGCGGCCAATGCTGCTGCACCGAGATCCAAGCGGCCTTCACGCCTGGCATCGACCGTTCCGCAGGACCCTTCACCGGATCGTCGAAGAAGAGAGTCACCATGGGAGGCATCGTCCGCATCCAGTAGCCTACCATACCCGGAAGATAGCACTCTGATGGGATCCGCAATCTTCATGCCCGAGGAACAGGATCACGCGTACCAGCCATCCAGGAGGCCAATCATAACGTCTTATCAGTACGATCAAAAGAGCGCCTACCCTTCACCAGTGCTAAGCAGAGAGCCCAACATGCCATCACCGGATCCCTCGCGTCCAAGTCTCACCACCAGAGGCTATTCCGCAAACAACGCATCGCCTTCTGAGCTTCGCTCTGTCGATTCAAGACCTCGTCTCGCAGAGCTGAAGCGAACCGAATCATATGCCACGACATCGGAGGCCAGAAAAGAACTGGCTATGCTCATGAAAAAGGGGTTGCCTCCCTGCTCACGACCAGATCCGGTGGTTGGTCACGATGATTGGTATACTATCATCGGCGCGACCAATATCGATTTCTGTCCGGAATGTATCGATACATTATTCCAGCGAACAGTATTCCGACCTCATTTTAGGCGTTCGTTGCCCCGTAGCCTGAACACCAGGGTTCGCTGCGCATTTGGCTCTCCCTGGATACGACTCGCTTGGCTCTTGACGCTCCAGCAGCAGCGCACAGACCTGAGCCTCTTGAAGGACCTCGCAGAGATCGAAGACACCACCGAGCCTTGTCCTGGGAGCGTCGAAACGGTGCAGTCATGGTACGGCCTGCGCGACCCGGATGGGCGGTTTGTGCGAGATTTCCACGTCTGTTTTGGTGACGTCCGCAAGATTGAAAGGCTACTCCCGACACTTTCTGGCACTTTTGTCAAATTGCCTCACCGAGCTTCAAGTGAGAAGCGCATCTGCGCCATCCGCACGGAGAGTAATCGTTTCTCTGCTTACCTCGACGCCCTCGTCGCGACTCATGAGCAGGCCGTCGCGAATCGCAAAGGGGCGGATCCGATGCCTCTCATTGATCTCGTCGAACGCAAAACCCGTCTGCGCGAATGCACGAGGGACAACATGCTGATCGGCGGGTTGTGGCACTTTATTCCAGACCTGCAGTCTCTCACGGTCTGCGAGGATTGCTTCGAGTCTGTCGTCGAGCCGGAAATCAAAAAGGGATCCTCCGTGGCCAAGCGGTTCAACCGGACCTTGCAACCGGTCTACGGCGAAAGGGTCGGCAGTAGTTGTCAGCTGTATTCACGACGGATGAGAGCAGTCTTCCGCCGCGCGGTAGAGGAAGCCGATTTCAAGTATCTCGTGAGGAAGTCAAGGGAGAGAAGAGAGGCGGAAGTGTGGTTGCAAGACAAGTACAGGGAGGTGATGAGAAGGGCAAAGAGATTGTCGCTGGAGGGAGAGATTGGCGAAGATGATGAGAGGAGACTAAACCGGGAGTTGGAGAAGATCTCGAGCGAATGGAAGTCAAAGTGGGAGTGAAGGCGCCCGGCTACGTGGAGCGAAGCCAGCTGTGGAACGACAGACAAGGGAAACTGAAGTACCGTTCTTCTAGGCGTAGTCATCATGAGTTGAATCATCAGCTTGCAAATCCTTTGATGGAATGAGGAATTGAAGCAGACTTACCTGTTCATCTCGTCAGGAATCTCCTCTTCTCATTCGTCTTCTCTGACTCCAATTACGTCCATGTAGAGTGACGTTTGAACGGAAGACTGGTTCGTGCGACGACACGTCGTGGCGGTATCTGCTGCTCCCACTGCCTATATATATATATATATATACTTCTTCGCCGACGGCGAAGACAGATCCAATCTCGTAGAGCGCGTCGCTCGCCTCTGACTCAATCCGATGACCAAAGCGTTTGCGCAAAAGCGGTATCACCCGCGTGCGTGGGAGGGGAGAAAGAAGAAATCAGCAGACCTCGTCATTCGAAATTCGAATTTTTTTTCAAAAAAAAAAAAAACCAGTGCGTCCAATTGGCAGGAAGAGAAGAAAAGGAGGCACGCGAGCAATTGCCTGCCACTCCCATCGAACCTGCAGATGTAGATTCATAGCGAACGGACCCCGTTGTCTTCCCACGGTGGCGATCCTCGCTCCGAGGGCGGGACTTCCATCAACGGGAGAAATCCACCACGGCCTCCCTCGCGACCACAGGGCCGACGGCGGCCGCGAATTCCGCGAAGACGCCTTTCAGTGTGCTATGGTCGAGCTCATCGCCTGCATGCCACTGCTGAATATCCTAGTGCAGGTCAGCGTGCGAATCTGGGCGGCAACGTGGTCGAGGATCCGAGAGGAGGACCTTGGGTAACCTACCCGCATCTCGTGGGCGCTAGGTCGCGCGATTTGCACTTTCATCCGGTCGAGATCGACTTGTTCGTGCAGCTGGGACAGGGATAGAATGCCTGGTACGCCGAGCTGAAGGAGCGAAAGTCCAGATTCGATGGCTTTGAGTGGTGTTGGGAATGGGACTGCCTCTTCCTGATCTAAATCTGAAGCTCCCGGCTCTGAATGTGCAGATTCCGAATGCTGTTTGTGAGATTTTCTCGCACGCTCCTTGGACATACTTGGGAGATATCAGCCCCTGCTCGGTCTTTCTTTCGTGCAAATTCGGCAACGCACCTGGCATATTTTCGTCGGTCCATAAGGTTTCTCATCTCATCATCCAATGGATCCCATTCGAGATTGTTGTAGTCGAGCACGTATTGCGGCTTGTAGTCTCCTTTGTACCGCATCTTCTTGCAGCTGTGGATGTAATAGCCCATGTAATAGTACTGATAGCCTTGCTCCAGCGCAAGAGCAGCTTCTCGTAGCGCGGAGAGCTTTCCGAACGACCATTTCTCGAAGTCACTGTGGTAAATGAGGTAGACACCGCTCACGGCATGGGGCAGCAGGTCCAAGACAGCCATGGCGATCAGACGTCCATCCAATCGGTAGCATTGGTGGTAGCTACCGATCTGTTTGCCGGTACTCTCTATTCGTCTCGTCACCGGCGAAGCGCAAAGAAACCGTTTGAATCCCGACCGGCTGATGTCGCTATCGCCCTCATGGTGCACATTACGTTGGTAGTTGTCGAAAAGTGCAAACTTCTCCTCGGTGAACTTATCAGGCTCCAAATTCACTTCGAATCGATGCTGAGGATCGATACCAGGCTTCAAATTGGGCAATTCGGCTTCGTGAACGGTCGCCGTCAAGTCGAATGTGTTGTTCTGATGCTTCTTCTCCCTGTTATAATCAGAGCCTGATGCGAGATTTGGAGCCCAAGAACTGTCTCACTCTTTGGTCTTGGGGAACTTGCGATTGACTTGCTTGATGCATTCTTCACCCAGCACGAAACGGTTCCATCGATTGAGAGCATGTCGTTGATCACGCGTAGGCTTGAAAGCCTTGGCCGGTAACCTGGACCATGAGTGAGTGTTGGATTGGCAGATCCGTACAATCACAGTCTCACCTTAATGTGTAATGCGGACAACATGATCGAGATACATCGGGCACGTAAAGCAGACTTCCAGATCGTCTCCATCCCCTGTCCATAAGAGCCTGATAATGGTCAGGGCTGAGGACGTTCGCTTTCGCATAGTAAGAGGCACCTAGGCCTGAGTGTTAGAAACAACTCCGGCCAGCGCTTGTCTCGGGGGCATAGGTGCACAGTAAGTGAGGCAGCGTGGGGTGTTACAGGGATTCAGCCAAGGGATCAGCGATGTGGGTGAATGGAAACGCAGCAGGAAAGCTAAACGGCCGGCGGCAAAGGAGATCAAGGGCAAGAGCACGAGCACGAGCAAGAGCACGAGCACGGCCAAGAGCAAGAGCAAGAGCAAGAGCAAGAGCAAGAGCAAGAGCGAGACGCAGGAAACGCACGAGAATCTTGAGTTCGCCTACTGGAATCGGCAGCCTTGCAGTATCCGCAATCGCCAGAGTTGTAGCCTGCACGACGAATACTTAGCCTGTGTTGCCAATCTGTTGAACAATAATAATGATTTGCAGTGGGATGGGCCGGACGTGGAGCGGAGCTCTGGTCAAAATGGTCGTGTGCCAGGAGCAGGGAAGTTGACGGCGAACAGGCGCGGTGCGAGGCGGCAGGGTCGATGGTCGATACACGTCTGCCGCCGACGAGCACGCGCTTGAATTGAGGACGTCGATTGGACTGGCGCAGCTTACCTATCGGCATCAGCAGCGACAGTGCTCCGGGCGCTGGCTGTGTCTCTGGGCTGCTCTGCATGGCGAAGAACGCGGACTGGCGCAGCTAAGTGGACTGCTACCGATTCTGCTGTCCCAACCTGCCTGGGAAGGGCAAAGCAATGCGGGCGCCGGGCTAGAAGCTCTGGAGGCGATGAGGGAGTGTGGTGTCGCGGTCTCTGGGAACGGACAACTGGTACAACTCCGTGTGGAGGCCCAGTGACGTTATCCGAGCCAATCCGGCTTGTCGATGGAGAAGGAACGGTCTGTGGTCAGTGGTGTGGCCGATGAGGAGGTCGTTGTCCGCCGGTTGTGGGTGGAAGACGTGAACAGGAAGTGACTGGAAGGGAAGACTGATCCCCTCCATGCTGCGGGCCGGCACGAGATGCGCTAGTTCTGTATCCGGATTGGCGCACCGTCTGGCTGCGTCTGCTCCCCTCTGCTGCGCTCTGCTGCGCTCTCCTCCGTTGCACACCTCACACGGGCACAGGACAGGCACACAGGCACTCCATTCCAATCCATCGCGTGCTAGGCACCGCGAATAGCACGGAGACGCAAGCAGCGCGCCGGGAACAGGGTTTTGAACCGCAGTGCCAGACTGCTAGAGCTGTCCTCTAGTGCGGAACACGTCGTTGCTTTGCTTAGTTTCTGCTACCTACCCACTTAATCCTCCTGTTGCCTGAGGTACTACTGTCTGCACACATCACGTGCCTCCCCTTCCGTTGGCCTTTTTCTCGCGCCGCCCGCGCAAAGCTCCTCCCATATACTGACAATGTCAATCATCACGCGAGGCTGCTCACGTCGCCGCCCCAGGCCCTCCCGCCCGCAGCCCCGTCTCAAGCGGGTCTGAGGACACTCCGTCCTCACGCTGACATCCCACCGCCTGCTGCGAGAGAGTCCGCTTGGCACCCTAATATCAACTCCCCTTGGGCCGCCTTCCGGCTCGATCCACAGATCGTGTGACTACCTCTAGAACCATCTACAGAACCCTCAATACCACGGCAGCCCATCCTCTGGTCGACACATCCAACTCTTACGCTCTTTAGTCCACTAGATCCGTCCCTCGCTGCTCCCAATGGCGCAACAGGCGTCAAACGGCAGGTCCATGACCGCAAGGACCGGCAGAGACAATCAAAGGTACGCATCAATTCCTCATCTGCACCACCCAGATCGACCTCTGGGGTGAGGTCCGACCCATGGATAGAGTCACGTGCTCACCTCGTCCCGTCAGATACGGTCCCAATGGAGAGCGACTAGTAGCCGGCGTGGTGCCCCTGAACGCCGAACGCACTCAGGTCCTCCTGATCCAGAGCTCCGGCGGTAAGGGCTGGGTCCTCCCCAAAGGCGGGTGGGAGACGGACGAGAAGACACAAGAAGAAGCTGCGCGTCGCGAAGCCTGGGAGGAAGCCGGCATCGAGTGCAAGATCGAGGTCGACCTCGGCGTCATCGACGAGAAGCGCTCCGCGTCCGCCATCAAGAAGTACGGCCTCGCCGCTCCCCGGGCCAGCTACCGCTTCTATGAGGTCAAGGTCAAGGAGGAGAAGGACAACTGGCCGGAGAAGCACAAGCGAGACCGCAAGTGGATGAGCTATCGCACCGCCAAAGAGTTGCTCCAGGATCGCCCAGAGTTGCTCGAGGCCCTGGAGAGGAGTCGCATCAAGCGATAGCCGCGACTCCAATGCCACAAGCACGGCCTATGATTTTCGATGACTAATGCGGCGGGCTGGGTGGCATCGTCCCTCTCGAGGACAATTCAAAAAAAAAAAGGTATCTTGGTTAGCTGCATTGGGTTGACCGCATCGCTTGGTATGTGTCGAAAAGCAACAGAATTCGGCGTGTACGGTAGACTTCTTCCCATTCTCTCCGGGGCATGGGAAAGTAAATGAGCCTTGGTCGGCATGTGATATGTCGGCGGATTGATGAGCGCCCAAGTACTGCTCCCTTTAGGCGTGAGCAGTTCAGACAACGAGAGCAGTCAACGATAACACGATATCTGCGACGGCCCGTCCACTGGTACAGTACGACGTGGCACCATTCGCGTGCTCGAAAGAAGGTTGCACTCGGCATATATGCAAGTCGGCTTGGAGATTGCTTCTGATTTGACCGTCAAGCGCAGGCTATGAGGATGCGGAGAGCAGAATAACTCTCGGAAACAGCACGGTACATTCATCAGTCATGCATGGTACTATCCTACTGATCCCGTAACTCAGCATAACGCATTACTCCGAAGCCTTACCCACGCCTTGTTACCCTATGTCTGGCCTGTCCTTCAACGGCCAGCTCGTGATATCCATTTGCATGCCCAAAACTCCGGCCCAAATCTAGTGCTAGTAGTACCGTGTTCCTCGCGCCGCATCTATTGGTGCGATATTCATCACCACATCAATGCACAAGTAGACTCTTCGCCAGAGACCCTAGGCATGTTCAAGATGCTCTAATCGCTGCGCAACATGCTCTCCACGAGCTCTCCCAGTGGCCCGTACCACTCTTCCTTCTTGTTGCCCTTCTCATCCGCCAAGCCGAACTCCTCCACGAACAGCACGTAATGTTTGAAGCCGGTGTTGAGGTGTGCCTCCAAACCAAGGCCTCTCACTACGCCGTAGTGGTGGCAGTAGATGTGGGCGTATATCCGGTACAGTCTCTTGAAGATGGTGCGGATCGTCTGCTGAAAATTGGGCGGAAAGGCGACGCCCGGATGTGTCGGGAAGACGGACGGATTGGACAAGTGGTTGGAGGTCCAGGATAGCAGGTGCGAGATGTAGGTAGGCGCTGGAAGGCGAGTGGGTTTGGGGAAGGCGGGTGGATCGTGCCAGAGATATTCGAACTCGTCGGTCGCCTTCATCTCTGGGCACGACTGCGGCGAGCAGAACTCGGTGATGGCGCCATAGAGGAGGTTGATCTGGTTGTAGAAGTCGACGACTGCTTCGTGTTAGTGCAAGTTTCTCCCGTCCATCATGGGAAGCCTACCATTGACGGCCAACCACTCGTCCCTATCTTCTCCTTCCGGCAGCTGCACCACCTTCCTGAGACTTCCACTCCCAAGGGTAGCCTCGGCGAACTGCTTCAGCTGCCAGCTGTTTGTGCCCTTGGCGCGCTTCTGAGGCTGGAAGGCGGCGGTGTTCCGGTTGCGGGCATTACTGTTGCTACGTGTCAGAAGATCAGCCTTCTTCACAATATCCTGGAAGCCAAAGCCCGGCCCTGCTGCGCGGTGCGTCTCGTGATGTCGGTACTCGAGATGGACGGGTACGGGGATGTGCGACCGAGGGGAGTTGCCGTTGCTGTGATCGAAGACGTTCTGTATGTGGCGTTGTAGAGGCGAGTGGTACACCGACTGCGGGCTCTCCGGACAATGCAGATGCGGGTAGGAGGATTCTGAATTGGCGAGCACATTGGACTGCAGGGCGGGCAAAGGCTTGGGCGATTGCGAGTATGGCTGGGGCGGGGAGCTGTGTACGAACATTGTGTTGATGAAGGAGGTCATCGTGTCCTCTCTTCCAGTCTGATCTTTCTGTGCTGAGCGAGCGGGAATCTATTGCTGCTACATTCCAGTGGTTAGCGGGTGAACGGCGAACGATCAGGATTGTGACGACACGAACGGGGAATGAGCACGCTATCGAGGCGCGATCTGCAAAGTGTAGAAACGAGCGTCGTTCTCGAAGAAGCGAAGAGTGGTGGAGGATGGCGAGGAGAAACGAAGGTGCGGTAGTTGTGGTGGTGGTGGTGTTGGTTGGAGTGCTGCAGAAACTTGGAAGGAGCTCGCCGCAGCGTCAGGTCAGTCGTCATGTAAACACTGCTGTAAACAAACCCTCTTTCAACCTCGCCTCTACACCATCTTTACGCAACACCATTTGTCTCATCATTGTACGGGACTGTTGCCCTCTCGAGCTTGTGTCGCCTAATTCACATCGGCGAGGTCTTTGCAACATGATCGGCTATTCCAAGGCACTCTCACCTCCCCGGACTGCGGGCTTCACATAACCGACCGAGCAACATGTATGGCCACGAAAGAAGAACGCTGAGATTGTCCAGTGGCATTCGAATCTTATGTCGCCTTGTTCACCCGGCCAAGAAAACGCCATTGCGGCGATTCGGTAAAACTTCGATCGCTTTGCGCCAGACTCAGCACGATCTGCCATTGTGGTGCGACTGTACTCAAATATGTAAAATGATCCTTTCCGCCGCCAGTAGTAGAGGCAAGTAAACTATCATTTGTCCTACAATACTACCATGATGAAATCTCCATCTCTTTCCTGGCCATTCTACTCTCTGGCCTCGCTCAAGCCCTCCAACAATCGTCAGGCATCACCTGCGCAGCCGGATCATATGCTTCCCGCGACATTTGCTTGAACAGCTTCCAGAAAATCGTGTCGCCAAGCGATGCGTATTGCTATCAATCTAAGCCTGGAGAGTGGAAGGTTTGTCGCAATACCTGAGGTAGACGAACCGACAGTCCTCAACAGCAGTCGTGAGCTGATATCTGGACGTAGAATCAGGTCATTGAGGGAGAAAACCTACACTACACTGTTGCGAGACGACTAGAATGCTGTGAAGGGCTCAGGGCCGCTAGAGTATCTGAATGGCTTGAACCAGTTTTCGGAGGGAGATGAGATACGCAAGGCCTATCGCTATGGCCAAACATCCATAACGGGTATGCTGAGATACTCACTGTCTTATTTCATACAAATTTCGCGCACGCAGCGCTTCGAACGCACCCGTACTCCCAACCAGCAACCTCACAAGGTCCATGAAGGTGATGAATTCCATTCCAATAGTCAAGAGGGCCGTGGTGTCCATGGGCTTGCTTCGACAGCGGGTAAGGGGCAGCTCTCATGGACGCCAGATGGCAGCTTGTCCTTTCCAAACTTTTCTCGAATTCTTTCTCCTCGCTGAATCACAATCGTCCAAAAAATCAGAGGTTGGATGTCAGCGATTCCGGTAGCACTCGATCGAGATGACGCTTTCCCCAGGTCTTGGTCAGGTCCTTAGACCTGATGCTACTTGTTCCCCGAGCTTTGTCATGACCTTTTTTCCAGATGGCCGGCACCAGGAGTGGGGGCGGTTAGGAGCATTTCAAGCTTTCGACGGATCGCGATTTCCATATCTTTCCTGCCCGCTGCCGGAGTGTTTCGGAAGCGGCCGTCACGACCTTATCAGTATCTGGTGATAAGATCTCGGGATTCGGGAAAAAAAGTAAAGCGCACAGAGGCACCAAATAGTTTTTCTGAAAAAGGGCGACAGTCGGGAAAAAAAAAGTTGGATGAGCTCCCCAACAGGGAATCGAACTGGATTGACGTTAGTACTGATATTTCTTGGAACATGGTAATCATCGACTCACCCCTGGTCTCCCGCGGCTTGTCACATGACAAGCGGAAATCATAGCCACTAGACCATTGAGGATTGGATTAGACATCGTTGTTCGACGTCTAATGGTCATGTGATGTTGAACGAGAGGGACAAATGCGTTTATGTACTCTGGCTTTGTCCGGCCCGACCGGAGCTTGGCGTTTCTGCGGCATCTTTTCCTTGGAGCTCAACCACACTTTGAGATGCAAAGGAGACACTGACGACGAGTTGTCTAATAAGCCATTCACAGTCTTGAGACCCTAGCCCATCCGATTTGGACTTTTTATCGTCGATCGCACCTCTATCAAGCGAAGTATCGAGCCATGCGGTAGAGCACATGCATCCGTTGGCAAGCTTTCACACACCAGTCAAATCACACTAAGTTATTCTGCCTCCGCGAATCGATCACTTTCGGCCGGTGCGGTCACGAACCGCGAGTCGCAATTACAAGTCCATGCTGATACCTTAGACTCAGCGCGGAGGGCACGGGCAACGCCGCTTGTGCACGAACGCTCAGTAAAAGCTCATTGGATTGTCTTACCCCTATACTCACAAGCAATGCAATAGGCGTACAATGCTCGGCTCAGATCTCACTCGTCTGCGAGCAAGGTTGACGAGATGGGATGGCATCGGGAGCTTGGCGAATGCTCGTAGTAGCAATTGCATACAAGACAATCCCGCAAAGTGGCCGGAGCTACGACGTGAGCGCAGACTGTTGCGTCAGATAAGGATGTGGTGGCTAGCGTGAGATGATTTGTAGATGAAGGAGCAAAGCAGCTCGTGGCCAAGTTTTGATGGAAAGGGGATGAGAGAGATCGCAATCTTGTACTGATCGTAGCTGCCGATTGACGTAGTCGCCGAAACGCAGGATCCCGCCAGATGGTCCAAATTCTGACACCAAAGATTACGGTGTCATGCTTCGGGCAGACTTGATCGATTGACGCGTGGAGACGCGTCGAGATGAGCGGAAAGTACGGATTGACGAGTTGTGGATGCTAGGACTGCGTGAGACGGAGATGGCGATGGGAAGAGGAAGCTTCTGGAAGCATGCAAGTCGAAGCCAGGGCAGTGCCATAGCAGGCTGAGAGCTCCGATGATGATGCCTCGGTCGATATCTGAGCGAGAGTGATGGTATATGAGGTGGTATATCAAGTTGTATATCAAGGTTAAGGAGGTGGAGAGAGATGTGCTGGATTGGTAGAGTGAAGGACGCGTTGGAAACACGCCAGGGCCCCCGCCCGCTTCAGCTGGCAGTTCAGCCAATGAGGGAGCGTGTCTCGTGCGTCTGCCTGCCTTGCCTCCTCCAGCTCCTCTCGAATTCTTGGCCTGGCCTTGAGAGAGCTCTCTAGACACTAGACAACGAGGCATTGCTTCCTCCCATCCTTTACCATCCACCTCCTCGACATCCCGCTCCGCCACGACGCCTCTCTACACGCACGCACGCACGCATCCGCACTCCCATCTCTCCTCCGACCTGCTGCTGCCACCATTTTGTCCTCACACGACACGACTGGCCCGGAGCCAGCTCCCGCGCTGCCTCTACCATGAAGGCTGCTCCGCTCTTGGTCGCCTGGCACGACGACGGCTCCCCCATCTACTCCGCTCATTTCGAGCCTCACGGCAAGGGACGACTGGCAACTGCCGGCGGCGACTTCCACGTCCGAGTGCGCGAGCTTCCACCTGCCATCCCAGGTACTGTGCGTCCAGTGTGCTAATACTCTGCTGCTAGATATGGAGCGTCGAGGTGAACGGCGATGAACGGAAGCCCGTCTATCTCTCCACCCTGAAGAAGCACACCCAAGCCGTCAATGTCGTTCGCTGGTGTCCTCGAGGTATTACTTCACCTATCCCTCACCATCCTCCATCCTCTCTAATCGCCATACAGGCGAGCTTCTGGCCTCTGCCGGAGACGACGGCAACGTCCTCCTATGGACCCCTTCCGATAACCCTGCCTCCGCCTCCAGCTTCGGCGACGATGCGAATGAAGATGTGGAACATTGGAGAGTAAAGACCATGTGCAGGTCCAGCAGCGGAGCTGAGATATATGACTTGGCCTGGTCTCCGGACGGCATGTTCTTCATGACTGGGAGCATGGACAACGTAGCTCGAATATACAATGCTACTACTGGTAGGTCCAGACCTTTTGGAACTCCATGGACACAATTTCTGACTCGGTCAAAGGACAAACTGTTCGCCAGATTGCAGAACACAACCACTATGTGCAAGGTGTCGCTTGGGATCCCCTCAACGAATTCGTTGCTACCCAATCTTCCGACCGCTCGATCCACATCTACACCCTCAAGACCAAGGACGGCCAGTTCACCTTGAACCAGCACAACAAAGTCACGAAAATGGACCTTCCTGGACGTCGAATCTCTTCCAACAGTCCCGCTCCGCCTGACGTCGGCCTCGGCAGCCATCGAGCTTCCTTTGTGCAAGATATCACTTCCGAAGCGCTTGCCTCTCCGCGACCCTCTGCGCCCGGGACTCCTCAATCACTGGCGTTGCCTATGAATCCTCCACCAACATCGCACAGCCGGCGCTCTTCTTTCGGTTCGCAGTCTGTTCGGAGATCGGTCTCCCCCAGTCCGTCCATGCCACTGCCTGCCGTCATGCCGTCCGCATCTCCAAGCTTGTCTGGAGGCATTGGCCTGGGCGTCCGGAATACCAATCTCTACATGAACGAAACATTTACTTCCTTCTTCCGACGACTGACATTCGCACCAGATGGAAGCTTGCTCTTCACCCCAGCCGGACAGTATAAGACTACTCACCCAGCACCTAATGGTGGCAAGGGCACCGATGAGATCATTAACACCGTTTACATCTACACAAGAGCCGGTCTCAATAAGCCTCCTGTCGCATATCTTCCTGGCCACAAGAAGCCTTCCATAGCTGTGAAGTGCTCTCCGATCTACTACCAGATCAGGTCGACCACTGTCGAAACCAAGGAAATTACCATCGACACTCGGACCGAAGAAGACATACCGCCTCTGCCAGAGCCAGTAGTGCCATCGAAGGCACCAACATCAAATGCTGCCATGGAACCCCCGCCCTTGACAAGCGCTCCATCGCCGTCCCCGAGTGTAGCTGCCATGGCGTCGCCTCGCCCTCGTGCAGACTCCGAATCTACCGCCTCTACAGCCGCGCCTCCGCCTGGTCCTGCACCCGCCTTCGCTTTGCCATACCGAATCGTTTACGCCGTGGCCACTCAAGACGCAGTGCACCTGTACGATACGCAGCAACCAAAACCGCTGTGTGTAGTCAGCAACCTGCACTATGCCACCTTTACGGACCTCACTTGGTAAGTCTGCAGCCCTGAACTACAGTTGCTCGGGTGCTAACACTAGCCTTGAAGGTCACCGGACGGCCTGACGCTACTCATGACTTCCTCAGACGGTTTCTGTTCCGCTCTTACATTTGCACCTGGCGAATTGGGCTCGGTGTACCACCAATCGACTGCAGTTGGCTCGAGACCAAGCCCAGCACCGATATCCGTCGCGAAGGCGAACTCAGCCGCCTCGACTCCTCAACCGACACCTACTGGCTCTGCTGGCCCCACGCAGACATCTGCGCCAGGAATTCCACGTCCGGCTTCAAATAGCAACCCTGCTACTGCAAGCGTCACACCTATATCACAGCCGGTTGCCGCCGCATCGCCGTCGCCTTTCACAAATGTCCTAGGATCCGAGGGCGGAAGGCCAGCGAGTCCAGCTCGGAGCATGTCGGCTTCCAGCATCGCTACCGAGGCCAGCTTCGCTCGAGTGCCTGACCGGAATGCACCACCTGCCATGAACAATCCAACTCCATCGTTTAGCTCGGTGCCTTCACTGGCGGCTGCAGGCTCATCCAATCCAGGTTCTGGCGTGCCACTCTTCACACCACCACAGACACCAGGTCAAGGTCAGATCAATGGCTCTGCGAGCAACATTCCTCCAGTTGCTGGTGTGAAGCGGGGAAGCGTTGTCAGCGCAACTTCAGAATCCGAGGATCAAGGACGGGAGAAAAGGAGAAGAATCGCGCCTACGCCCATCAACGACACAGAGACGGCTTTTTCGGCATCATCATCCGCAACAGTACCTCCGGAGCCGCCAAATGGCGCCGGCGAGCAGTAAGTATCTAATTGTTTTCCGTTTGTTTATATCGAGCAGATTTAGCAATGGCGTTGGGGAACTTGCACGGAAATACCGGCATTGCCAGCCGCAATCTGCCATCTCACGGACTTACCTTTGAATCGCGCTCTACGATGGAAAAGCATCGCATCGGAATGGAAGGAGATAGAGGGTATGGTGTATTATAATGAGTGAAAGTGCGGTTTCTCCTCGCCAGCACATGCGTATGCATCGGCATCCGATCCATGCCACGTCGTGCTTGGGAGCTTCCTATTTGGCACTAGCTCTGGATCCGAGTCGGCCTCAATCTTTGCGAGTCTTGATCTCACCTTCCTTTCCTTGCAATCCAGACAGAAGATCTCACATGAGAAGCGGATGCATGAGCTGGTCCCCGCAAGCTAGAGCACATCTCAGCCGTGATGATGATGCCAATACCAAAAGTGCTTGGGCGTGCAGACTGTGGAGCCGCATGCAAGGATGATGGCTGTGAAAGATTTGGTGGACTTTCACTCGTTTTGCCCTGCTGTAACTGCCGATGATTCGAAGGTACCTTATCAGTCTCAGGCGAGGTGATCTCCTCTTTCATGCATCAGACAAGGCGGGCTGGATAATAAGTAGAATGTGAAAGCCGGGTACCAGGTAGCCTGTCCTGTACTTCCCTGAGGCCAAGATGCGCTTTCAGTGCTTGTTACTTACAGCAACACTCGGCCTTGCTGGGGCGAGGCCGACATGGAAAACAGCAAACGGCACCGCGCCTTTCGACTTCCCATCCCTGCTCGATGTCGACCTTGAGGATCTGGTCGCCGGGTTGGAAAGAAACTTGTTTACTTCCGTGGATCTGGTCAAGGCGTATACAGCCCGGATACTCGAAGTCAACAGTACTCTCCATGCCGTCACGGAACTCAATCCGGATGCCGAAGCTATAGCGGCGTCTCTGGACGCCATGCGAGCGGCCAATGGAACGAAAGGACCTCTGCACGGAATACCCATCCTGATCAAGAACAACATTGCGACGGATGACACGATGAACAACACAGCTGGCTCGTGGGCTCTTCGCGGCGCCAAAGTCCCACGAGACTCCACTCTAGCAGCGAAACTTCGGAAGGCAGGGGCAATCATCCTAGGCAAGACGAACCTCTCCCAGTGGGCCAACTATCGCTCGGACAATACGTCCAACGGCTGGTCTGCGTACGGAGGACAGACCTATGCTGCATACTATCCCGGTCAGGACCCTTCAGGCTCTTCCAGCGGCTCAGGTGTCGCCAGCTCTCTCGGCCTTGCATTAGCCGCGCTGGGCTCCGAGACGTCGGGTTCCATCTTGAGCCCAAGCGACGTCAACAACTTGGTTGGCATCAAGCCGACTGTGGGCTTGACTAGCAGGTACCTGGTGATTCCAATTTCTGAACACCAGGATACCGTCGGGCCCATGGCGAGGTCGGTGAAGGACGCAGCATACGTGCTGCAGAGCATTGCTGGGAAGGATGTGAACGATAACTACACACTGGCAATCCCAAACAATGGCACTCTCCCGGATTATGTGGAGGCGTGTCGATATGATGCCTTCAAGGGAGCTCGCATCGGTGTCGCTCGCAACGTTATCGAGATATTGAGATCAACTACCGACGCACCTGTCCTCGAAGCCTTTGACGAAGCCGTGGAGCAAATCAAGGCAGCTGGAGCCACGATCGTGGACGCCAACTTTACCGCTTTCCAACAGTCGCAGAACGACTCCAGCAGCTCCATTGTCCTCGAAGCAGACTTCGTGACGAATCTCGCTACATATCTCTCCGAGTTGACATACAACCCCCACGGCATCGACGACCTCGCCAAGCTCCGCAACTTCACCCACAGCTTCCCCCCCGAAGACTGGCCGCAAAGGGACACGGATGTCTGGGACGGCGCTCTGAATCTGAGCTACACCAACACGGACCCCCGCTTCTGGAAGGCGTACCAGGCCAATCTCTTCTACGGCGGCGAAGGCGGCATCCTCGGCGCCCTGAGCCGCACCGACACCCGCGCCGTCCTCCTCCCGACGCAGCTCTCCCCGTCCATCCCCGCCCTCGTCGGCAGCCCCGTCATCTCCGTCCCCATGGGCTTCTACCCGGCGACGTGGAACGTCACCCTGAACGGCTTCGGCAATCTCGTCGCCACGGGCCCCAACGTGCCCTTTGGCCTGTCCTTTCTCGGGCCCAAATGGAGCGAGGCGGATCTCATTGGCTTTGCGTATGCGTATGAGCAGAGGACGATGCATCGCGATGATGTGCGGCCGTACATTGTGCCGAATATCGAGCTTGCGGATTTTGTTCGGTGACTGCTGGATGGTGGTGGGGGAGAAGGAGTGTGCAAGGAGGGTTGGGTGGGTCCGGAGGAGGATCGTGGCAGAGCGGGAGCCAGAGAGGTTGGCTGAGACGGACACACAGCACGGCGGAGGTATTGATGGCAGGGATCTGTTGCGAAGAGGGCTACACGATGGTGTTGGCCGGATGGAAGATACATGAGAATATGATGTACATGATAATACAGCTGACTTCGCGCTGTCTGACTGTGCTCCCACGCCGGTCTGTGTGACGATCCTGTAAATTCGAACAATCCGGTTCTTACTATCAAACCCTAGGAAAGAAAGAGCTGTGAACGTCGGGTATCTCGAACAAATGACCGCCTTCCTCAATCATCCTCGCCATCAGCGTCTCCCTCGGCCTTTTCCACCTCAAAGGTCAGGCCTCCCGTTCCGCGTCCTCGAGCATCCTCCAGCCGGACGCGGTACTTGCCCTTATCCCATAGGTCCTTAATGGTGAGCTCGCGTGTACGTCCGAGCGATTCGATGTCGCCAATACGGTTGAGGGTAGCTTCGAGATACTCGTCAAAGCCTTCCTCGCTACAAATCTCGCGGAAAGCATTCATCATGGGCACAGAGTCGGCGCGGACTTTGGCGTTGCTGTCGATGGCAAAGATGTTGATGGCGTCGTAGCTCTGGATGAAGTCGGCTCTCGTCATGACTTGACGGGCCTTGTGCAGTGGGATTTCGGGGAGAATGTGACCATGCTCCGGGTCATAGGTGGACTCCATCTCCCGTTCTAGCTCTACCAGTGCTTTGGCGAGAACCATTGCGGCGGATGCGTATTTCTGTTGATCCATCACGTCGTCGTCCATCTCTGCGCCCAAGATCCAGCATTGGTTGAGGAACCAGGTCTTCTCCACACGGCAGATGTCTTCCGCCGTCTTCAACATGTCAGGTGCCTTGGCGACGCGGCTCAAGAATGACATGCGGCCTCCAACCTTGTCGTACACTTGCTTCAACACCGATGGCGACGGATCATCGTTCCTATACCTCACGCGGTAATTCCGAAGCGCGGCTATCGCCTTGTCCTTGCTAAGGTCAAGGATTCGAATGACATTCATCCGGGTTGCATACTGCTTCAGACGTTCATAGATCCAGTAGTCATCCGAATTGAAGATGACCGTTGCTAGATTGCTTGCTGCCCACTGTTCAGCCCGCTGCTGGATGAGCTCCAGCAGATCCTTGCCGGCATCGTCATCTCGCAAGAGATGCATCGAATTGAAAATCAGGATGAGCGGCTTCCCGACTCGGTCGCGCCGCGCCATTGCAACCTTTTCCAATTTGTTGAAAGCACGTTCAATGTCGAGAATTGCTCCAGCATCTCGAGGGCCACGGATGGAGAAGAGAGATCCAATGTTATCCTCGTGGAATTCAAAGTCCAAGGCTTTCCCCAGGCGTATTCGGAAGATTTCGGGATTTGAATGTGCTTCGAACATTGCGCAGCCCTCGCCATTGACTTTGGCCATGGCTATCAGGGATAAGCACGTATGTCATGTGGTGGCGAACGTAGTCACGGGCGTACTCACCGTCTATGAGCATGCTTGACTTTCCAGTACCCTTCTCGCCTACGAGGAGATGGTACTGTCCCCTTGCACGACCGGCGACAATGTCGTCGATGGTGTTCTGTTCGTCTCGTATCACCCAGTGTTCGCGCTGTTCGTCTTCGTCTACGAGCACCACGCCACCAGTCGCGGTGCCTTGCTTGTTCGTCGCAGCTAGGTCCAGCATCGGATCTCCAGGTTTGAAGGCGTTTTCCATCTTCTCAAGTACCATATGTTTGTAGTATCGATTGTAGCCATAGCCAACGGCGGCCAGAATGGCGACCTATCAGAATCTCCGTCAGCCTGACCGTAGAGGAATTTTGGCCTCGGGTGACGTGCAGAAGCAGCCGTGGTCAGCGCGCTTTCAAACATCTTGAACACGGTCGATGCCCATGCAGAACCCTCATCCTTCTTGCCACCACCTCTATTGGCAGAAGATTTGCCATCTTCCTCAGCTTCATCTTGCTGGCCAGGCAATTGAGGCCCGAGGCCAAGAGGACCGCCTTGGAATCTTTTCTGGACCAAAGTGCCCAGCTGTGGTCTCCTGCTGTGTCTTGTTGCGTGGAGCGTAGTTCGGCGAAACCCTAATGCTAACGAGCGAGTGAAGACCATTATGATCTTGGTTATCTCAGGTGCCAAGAGAAAGCATGTTCAATTTTGACTAGCGCAGCGCCTGGAAGAGACGACTGGCGGCTAGCGCTCCATTGGAATCGTGGTGTGATGGGTGAACAGAAGAATCGAAGTGGAAGGAACGTGAGGTAAATAATGTGAGGGAGAAGCCACGTCCCTCCTGGAGACTGAAGACCAAATCAATCTACTTCAACTTCAATTAATTATTAGGCTGATAATTGATGGGGCTGGTCAGCTCGGCACACGGTGTGTTTCACTGTTCGTGCCTCAGGCAACATCTTACCTTCGACAAAGCTCTTCTGCTTCTCCGCCCCCACCACCGATGACGGAAGATCATGCACTCACTACAGATGATGGAGCTCTCCTCTTCACATTCTACCAAGGTGACTCGCTCAACGCCTGCACTTGGTGAGATTGGAAGGTTTGGAGCCTGACAGCAGCAATGCCCTCAATCCAGGCCCAGTTGGATCATGTGGTGCTCCTGGTCCCCTACAAGGACCTCGTGGATCCACCAAAATGGATAACCGATCACTTCACCCTGAGTCCCGGAGGCCGACATGCAGATGGCAAGACCGAGAACCGGCTGGTGATCTTTGCAGACGGCAGCTATCTCGAACTGATCGCTTTCATTGACGACGACCCCAAGCATCGCCTGGGACACTGGTGGGACAAACCCTATGGGGTGGTGGACTACGCATTGACAACACCAGATGAGACATTTGCGGAGCTCGGATCGATCAAGGAGCGGCTGGCGTCCACCGATACGGGCATATCGTACTCCTCGCCCAAGGAAGGTGGTCGCCTCAAGCCCGACGGGCAGGAACTGAGATGGAGGGTGACATTTCCAGAGGGAACCTCTCGAGGCAAGCAAACGCTCGGTCGGGAGGCAACAGCTGCCTGTACGAGACATTGACTGACGGTGCCAATATTTTGGGTTAGGCACGGTTCCATTCTTCTGTCACGACGTCACTCCACGCAGTCGGCGAGTACCTGACGAGAACACAAGACATCCTTCGGGAGTGCTCGGAATGGCTGGAGTTCTGTTGGAGGTCCAAGAGGCGTCAGTCTCGCGCCTGAGCAGCGCCACGGCCGCTATCCTGGACCACGATTTGGAAGGCGAGGGGAGATACGGTCTCGAGGTGCCACATGAAGTACGCAGCGCCAAGAAGCCCTCCATCAGGATCCAGCATGCGGCCGCCGATGCGAAGAAAGAGGTGTGCCTGTCGATTGTCTTACAGACGACCCAGCATCTCCCCGATATCCGTCACCAGATCGAGGATGGGACGGTATCTGTTGTGTTTGAACTCCCGAGCCGGTAGGCCTCGAAAAAGAGGCCAGACTTGCCCTTGCATGGATGGGAAATGTCACCGTCTGCCGCATCTGGCGTTTGCAACTCATCAAGGCCCTCAACGTCGGTGTCGGTGTCTCAACCGTAGCCCAACAGCCGGGTTGCGCAGAGTCCCCATCGGCAAGGCAACGGGAAGCGGTGTGATGGCGCTGCAAGAAGATCTCCCGCTCCACTCTTTTTGGCAGCTGTCAACACCACCACCCTTGCATGTCGGTATTTGAGTACAACGGTCTCTCAAGGCAAGTCAGGGGACGCGCCGATGGGCCGACCGGGAGATGCAGGCTGTCACATGCCCTGTTCGCCGCTGCAAGCCATAGGTGATACAGCCGCCAGGAACGACAACAGTGCTGAGCACTCTGCAGACGCGCGTCGACATCATCGGCTTCGGCATGTGGGTTCATCATGCTGAAGAAATTTCCATGCGAAATTCTGTGTGCGACCTGCGCCGCATCTGGACGGAGAGTCGCAGCGCTTTGGGAGAGAGCGTGAGACTGTGAGATTGCAAAGGAAAAATGATTCGGGAGTCTCCGAGTGCAGACACGGACGTAGCGCAATGTCTCTCCATTGATACAGCAACTGCAATGTGGGTATCGGTATCGTAATTACAAGGAAAATCGCTCTATCGCAGCCCATCAGGAACCCTTCCCACACAACGAGTGTTTGTTCGGACGGCCAGCGCTGTCCCGTACAAGCTCATGTCGCCATTGCTATCAATATAGCGACCCAGTGCCGTGTAACGCCCGCCCAGAGGATGCCAATATGTTGTACAGTTCTTTTGACCCCGTGCAGATTGCTCTGCGACATCCAGTGTCTATCCCCGAAAATCCCAAAGTGCCCATTGTAGTGGTGTCGCCGTCCCATACCGTTTTAAAAAAAAACCCATTTACTCTAGATCCGCGGACGGGGCGAGGTCGATAGAAGTCGGTCGATTAGAAAGGTTGTATGCGTGTGTGTCGTGGTAGTGAAAAGGTGTAGAGTGTTGGTGTGTGCAGCGCGGGCGGAGGAGCGAAAGTGTCGGGCCGGAACAAGAAGCAGAAGATGCTCTCAACGCTCAATCGGGGTATTGTGCTCGGAAAGTAAAACGCGTAGTAGATGGTGTCGCTCCGAAAAAGTGGTGGTGGTGGAAAGGGCAAAGGTCGTCAAGAATGCGCCGGTGCGAGATGGAGTAGTGTGACCGGGATGGCTTGTCCCACAGCTGCAAAGAAGCTGCGAGGTAGATCGGCAGCTGCAGGATGACAGCTTTGTCCAAAGAGCCACCCAAAGCGGTGCTCTTCATTTTTCTCCGTGCAACTCCTCCGCATGGCGCTCGAGAGCGTCGGTGTGAGTGTGGGATTGTATGTGTTTGTGTGTGTGCGCGCGTGTGTGCGTGTGTGTGATCGAAGGAGCGGGCGCGCTATCGTCGCTTCGGCTTTGGTGGAGGCTTTGGTTTCGGAGTCCTGAAGCAAAAGTCAGCATCCGTGAGGCAGATATCGGCAGACGTGGCCTGATGCAGGAGGGCTTACCCAGTGGTATCATAAGCCCCACGACCCATGTTCGTGACCGAAGAGTCTTCTCTGACAATCATTGGGATGAGGTGTCTGGGAGAAAGTCAGCAAACAGCTCGGAGCGGCGCAGGGAAATATTTATGTACAGCGACAGGGCGGAGGAATGCCCGAGTCGCACCAAAGGGACGGGGATCGACTGACCTCTCGCAAGGGCAACGGTGGCCTGGCAGGTGGGCTCTGTCGACGTCGGACAAAGCGACGGACGGGCAGTCGCGGTGGAGCAGGCGGGCGCTGGTGCGATGGGCGAGGAGAGGGAGATAAAGGGCGGCGTTTGGAATGCTGGCGCGGTGATTTGCAATGTGTGCGCGGATGGCTGAGGTAGATATCTCGCAGGGCAGCAGAGGTGCTGATACGAGGGGGTAAGTAAGGGTAGTTGGGTTGAGGTAAGGTGAGGAAGCTCTTGTGTGGTGGAAAGGAGCGACGACGGTCAGAAAATCAGTATAAGTATCCTACGGGAGGCAGAGTCAAACGACCAGGAAGTGGGGATGACGGCGACAATCAAGTACAGAAAAATGTTCAGCGAGCGCAATGGCGTGTTGGCAGCAGTCGCAGCAGTGTCGGCACGGCAGGGCAGGGCAAGGCAGGACAGCCCCCTAATCCCGGGGTGGACAGACGAGACAGACATCATCTCACTTTTTGGACGTGCGGCGAGCGTTTGTTCGGAACATGTTACAGCTGGCTACCGCTAGCCTGACGACAGGCATCCCTACGGGCCAGGGTGAGGGCCACAGGCCACACTTTTTGCAGCCGGGCACCCCTGGATCGACAGTGCATCGACACTGCATCGACAATGCAGGTACAAAACGTGTGGTGGTGTCGTCTGCCGCAGACACATTTATTATCATATTCTATAGGTAGCCTTGCAGACGGCTCTTCGGCAGTGGGCGCCGCCCCGGTAACGGGAATAGATCAGGATACCGCTACCACCCGACGACGGACGCAGGTGCACCTCGAGTGGTGTGCATGTGTGCAGACCGATGCAGATGGAGATGCAGGCATCGCGGGCACAATCATGTAGTAGCGCGTCATCATCCGCATGCGTACGCTGTCCGAACATATCGTCCAACGGGCAGCATAACGCTCGTCTGCGGAGGGTGAGATACGGTGTCGCGGTGCTCGCAGGTCGAGAAGGGAGAAGGGAGAGGAAAGAAGGAGGTCGCGGTCGCGGTGCGTCGGAGTGGCATCGGGATCCCTGCGGCGCTAGAAGGGCGTTAGAAGAGCAGGAAGCTCCGGGATTCAGGCCGGTCGGGCCCAGGAAGACGGTTGCTGCTCCCGCCGGACGGCTGGCTGGAAGCTTAGCGCAGTGGGCCGATGATTTCGAGCAGGAAGGGGAGACAGATACCGTACAGAAACGAACGCATTGTGCGGCCACTGCCACTGCCACGGCCACGGCCATGGCCATTGCCACTGTCAATGCATTCATTGCGAACAGACGTGTGTGAACTGCTGCTCATCGACTGTCGGGGGGGGGGGGCATGGAGTGTCTCTCCCGACTCGTTTCCTGACTCGCCCGCGCGACCACCCACTGTGACCGCGACAGATACGCCCGCCCGCCCGCCCGACGCTGCCTGGCTGCCGGCCCGCGAGGCTGATGCTCTCCCGTCGCAATCAGATTCAGATTCATCCGCTTGCAATGTCGGTCCCCCGGCGCCTCGACGCGCCCTCTCCCTTGCCTCCCAATGAGACGAGCCGAAGCCCCCCGGCCACGTTAATCACTCCTAATGCCATGGGTACAGTGATCAGTAACAGGTCAAGCCAGCGCGCTGCCTCGTCTGCGGCGACGAGTACCGTACCACACCACACGCGGCTTTGCTCCCCGGGAGACGAGCCAACCTTGTTTTCGCCCGGCGGCCCGCTAGGGGATCATTCATCTTGCATCCGCTCCTGCTGCAAGGCCTGCTGCGGCTTGGCGTGCTGCGAACTCGTGGGTACCTACCGCTACCGTAGCTTCCTCCTCCCAACAGCTTGCACCGCACCGTGACTGGCACCCTGCCCAGTTTGCAGTTTGCCCGCCACCCTGCCCTGCCTGCACCGCACCGCACCGCACCGCACCGCACCGCACCGCACCGCACCGCACCGCACCGCTTGCTGGCTTCCTGTTTGCGATCTGGCCGCGTTGGTGTCCTCATGCTGTGTCACCTTCTCTCATGTCCAGCCCGCCCAGACAGACCACACGTCACACCCGCCCTCCTTTCCCGCGCTGCCTGTGTTTCAATTTTCAATCCTGCGTCCACGGTGCGTCTGCCTTTTGATTGCCCTACCAATATCGGCCCTCTCTCACCTCGCACAGATCTCGCCTCTCACCCCCCTGCACTCCCGCCGGCGGGACCAGGATCGCTCTCGCGGAGCTCGCTGTCGGCAAACAGATGCGACTTGCGCACGTAGCAAACTCTTCCTTGATCGAAGATTGCTGCCGACAGGGACCAGCATCGCGGCAGAGCAGAAGATGCGAGCAGCACGTGGTCAGCGATGGGAAAGAGGCACACGCACACGGTGCGTGTATGCACTGTGCATGTGTCGAAGACGGGGCCACACTCACCGATTGGCATGAGTGCCGCTCGATACATGTACCGCGGAATACCCAGCGAGTTGCGACCACCACTGACCTTCCCTTGCCTCTCCTATCTATGGGGATCAGAGGAAAGTGGATCTATGCATCATGCTTGACCTGGTTCATGGTACGCCAGTGACAGCGCCATCAACTCCAGAATTTCGGACTGAATTACTCTCATTGGCATTGCGGGAGTCGTTTTCGCAACCGGGCGCATATCAACGCGACGGCCTCCAGACCGGTACATCAACGGCGACCTCGAAACAATTCAGGGTTGCACTGCCCGGCACCTGGAGATGCAGCAATTCCGATATGGAACTCTCTGCTTCAACTCCTAGACCATCCACCTGCAACAGGAGGATTCCTTCGCAATCGGATCACGCCATCACGCGAGGCTTCCTCTCGCTCACGACTGAGCTCCCTCGTTGCTCTGCGGCCATGGCCTCTTACGACAGATTGGGCCATGCAGACCATACCGAAGAAAAAGCCCGACGCCAATCTTGCTTTCAGAGGAGGTCGCTGCACGACTCCGTGTCGAACTGGTGTAGGTTACTCCGCGGTCGGCGGAACATCCAAGGCTATGCCGAAGGACTCGAGGCCGGACCCGGAACATAGTCGTGACTTCACGTCTTCAGGTCAGAGCAAGAAGCAGCTTTCTAGCTCCAGGAAGATGCACAATCCTGCTTTGAGACAGCTCCTCGTACGGTTGTCGGAACTGCCGTGCACCTTTCGAGACGTGATGTGTTGGCCGATGGAGCTCTGGTAATGCGCATGCTTGGTCTGTGATTCGCTTCCTTCGCTCTGGCAGCATGTCTGATGCGCCAGATTCTTGATCAGAGGAGCGTCTGCACGTCATGCGTGCTGCACGAATATCTGGGGTCTCCATTGCACGCACTGCAGGGTGAACATCCGCAGACTTCCCGAAAGCAGTCCCTTCATCCCGCAAAATAGCGCGGAACAGCATTGTCCACGGCGCAGAAGTACCGAATCGAAGGCACCTCATTCGGCAAGCCGTGAAATCTACGGCATACGTTTCTCACCAGCAGATGCCTGAACGGCGCTGCTATAAACAGGCTTTCCATAGTGCGGCGATGTGATACCGTGCAATCTAATCTCAGAACGCGGAGTTCGGACCGCGTTCTGCCAGCCCTACGGCGCTTGTTGCAGAGCCGGCTTTCTTGACGCTGCCCTGGAAGCAGATCCGCTGAGAGCCGACGCAATGCCATGCATCTCTGCGAAGGTGAAGTTGGCCATCCATTATTGTGTGAGAGCACCATGTCGCCCGTCTGATGTCTCCCATGTCTCCTCGACCCAAGGCCCGAAGCGTCTGATACGTGTCCCGAGACCCGAGCACTTCCGCCGCTTGGATGTTTTCTGACTTTGCTTCCGACTGCGCCAGAGAGTATATTGTCCTGACGAGCCTGGAAGCTCCTGAACCGCCTGACACGAGGGAAGGGATATTGGCTCGTACTGCTGATTATGTAACGAGTTGGGCCGAGATGATACCTCCGGGCTCGGTTTCGCTCGACAATCCTCCAGAGAGCCTAAGAAGGTCCGACGCGGGAGTCCCCGCGCCGTTGAATCGCCCGCCGGAGCTCCACGATCGTGGACGACCTCGGCTGTGCTGAATCTGTTGCAGACCTGCTACGAGCCGGCGGACTGGCCTTGTCGATAGCACTCGCACGCCGAGAATATTCATCGTCGCAATCTGGGACACTGACGTGGTCATGAAGGCGATTCACATTCCCGAGTTTGCGAAGGATATCTCAGCTCTCAAGCCCAGCGAAGTTCCCAATCCCCAGCCATCAAAGGACCAATACTTGGTCCAGGTAACGCAGGTCAGTCCACAGCATGCCGACATTCTCCATGCACAGGGCAAGCATCAGAACAACACGAAGCGCGGGTGGTGCCATCCACCCTTCATACTCGGCTTTGACTTTTCTGGCATTGTGCAATCGCTTCCAACTAATGGAAGTCCCAGCGGGTTGAGAAAAGGAGACCGCGTGTTTGGTGCCGCAATCGGAGCCTTTGCGGAGTTCATATGCGTTTCAGAAGGGTCAATACGTAGAGTTCCCGACAAGCTTGGCATGGAGGCTGCGGTTGCTATGTCTGGGCAAGCCGTCAGCTATGCCTCCGTTGTCCATATCGCCAAGGTCAGAGCGGGTGAGCATGTGCTCGTTTCCGGGGCCAGCGGAGGTCTTGGCTCGGTTTGCTGCATGGTAGCCAAAGCAGTAGGAGCCAGAGTGATTGCATTGGCCGGCGATGAAGAGAAAGCGGAGCATATGAGAAGGGCCATGGATGTAGACCTCGTTCTGGTCATGAAAGACAACTGGGTCGACAGAATCATGGACTTCACGAATGGGAACGGAGTGGAAGTCACGCTAGACAATACAGGGATGGTATGACAGCCAGACAAGAGGTGAAACGCACTGCGAGCGCATGCTGACCTTGCTTGCCGTCTATTCTAGGTCAATGATGCCATCAGGGCGCTGGCATACTTTGGCAGAATTGTGATTCTTGGATTCGCAGCACGAAAGGGAGTAATGGAAGAAGTCAAGATGAACAAACTTCTTCTCAAATCCGTCACCGTCACCGGCTATCGCTTTGGCGAGAGCGGAAGAAGATACCCGGCCTTACTCGAGGAAATCTGGCGAGGTTATCTCTCGATGCTTGAAACTGGACGTTTGAAACCGATGCTATACGGAAGATACGACGGTTTGGAAGATGTCGGAAGAGCTCTGAAGGACCTTCACGATCGGAAAGTCTATGGCAAAATCGTCATCAGAGTTGCTGACCCTCAGTATCAAAGCCACCTGTAGTACTTATCGGATGCCCGGACGGGTTGTTGACAACCAGCCTCTTCAAGCCCGCTCTCCACGAATCATATGCACTGCGCTCGAACGCAAGTACAGCCGAACAGGCACCAGCACCCGCACTTTCCCTCCTATGGAACAAGTACTGGGCTCCAGAGTGCCATTGACGGTTGCTCTTGGGTGAAGCTACCGAGAAAGGCGATTCGAAGTGTGCTTGCCATCGCCTTGAAGACAGTGGAGTCATTAGAAAGGGGAGCGAGCCATGAGATGGTGCATTATCATGCGTTCCGTGTAGTAAGGGGAAGGAGATGCATCGCAGTCGCCTTGGCAGACATGTGAAATCTGTGAACTTTCCACGCAAATGGACGAGCAGTATTTGGCGGATCGAACCATTGACACCACTTTGTCAATCTTGAGCACTGTCGACGGCTTGCGAGTATCCGTATTCGCCCATGAATTAGCGTTGAGAATTGAAGGGAGTCGAACAGTTCGATGAGGTGGGGCTCTGCTAGCGCTCCACACTTCATCCGCATCTCTACCTACTCTGTCCGTAATACAATCCATCCTCCTCCGTTACCTCGACCCTCGCACTTCTCCCAGAGCCATGGACCGATCGGCTTCAGCTTATAACCCCCCGTCATGACGAGTAACGCAAGCGCCTCCACGGCGCCCGCAGCCAACAACAAGCCGTCTCGCACAGCCAACACGCCCCCCAACCGACTGCCAGCGCCTACACTTTTCGTAGGGCCTCCGTCCCGCAATGCTTCGCAGCTGTCCATCTCCCGAACCAAGACAGACGACCTCAAGCCCAATCGTCCCGATCCCCTCACGAGACAAAAGTCGGCGCTCTCGCGACCGTTCAATGCCGATTCCACCGGCGAGGACGCCACTATACCGCCGCTGAAGAAGGCTAGTGAAGAGAGGGTGGAGGCCAAATGGAAGGAAATGCAGAGCACACTGAACGAGGTGGAGCTGACAGCGCAGAGCTCCACGCACGTCTTTGGCGAGAGGCACGCGGCGGCCTTGGACCAGCTGCGACTGGCACAGGTGGAATTGGCAAGGGCATGGGGCCGAGGCAGTGAGAGCAAGGCGACAGAAGCAGAGACTGCCGGAACGGGGCCGTCGGTGAATCGCTTCAAAGGCGCGGAGGATCTCGCACTGGATCGTAGACATGCCAATGGACGGAAGAGAGCAGACACGGTGACCAGTGCCTCGACCGCTTTGTCTGACGAGAGTCGAACGACCGAAGGAGCCAATTCACCGGATGGACGGAGTCAGCTCGAGGACGAGACGGCGCAGGACATCAAGCTCGCGAGTGAGCGACGAGCGGCGAATGAGGCCTACTTCAAGAAGGTGGATGGTGGAGTCAAGGATGTTGTCTCCAAGCTGGAGGTCGTGGCCGAGGCCATGAGGGGCGTGGAAAGCGAGAGCAGGAGTTTGTGGAGCAGTTCGGATCGCAGCGAGGCGAGTTTGGAGGCGACTCCAAGGCGAGAATCCAAGGGCAAGGGCAATGCTGATGGATGAGAACTGGCACGTCACTTCGGCGCGTCCGTTCCGTAACTCGCACCATTTCGGCGTATGGATAATGGTGTTTTGTGGCGGCTCGTTGCCTGCTCGCTCTACTCCTTGTACACGTGCCTCGATTCAACGCAGATCGGTCTTTCTATGCTCATACCCTTCATTACGAGTCGACCTACCACCATTTGGATTCTTCAAGCCGAACGACACTGTACGAGGGCAAGCTGCCGGATGGCTTGGTCTCTGGTTGAAGTACAAGATCAAAGAGGCCGGCTGTGCATGCTCCTCTTTGGCAAAGATGGGAACAGCCATCAACTTCAGAAAACTGTTCTACCATCGGGGATGTCGTCGATTTCGGAGTTTATACCAGGAATGAGAAAAAAAATAGGAATACGACGCTCACCGACTTTTCCGAACCATGATACCCGTGGGGCGTGCAGCTCAAGAGAGGTTTTGCAATAGGAGAATTCTGTACCTAGGTGTGACAGCCTGGGGGAATCGAGCCAAGCCCAAAGCGCCAGGAAAGAAAGGACGAAGGAAAACGCATGCTGCCTGGGATACGTCGGGGGTACATGTAATGTGAAGCACGTTCAAAGGTGTTGCTCGTTCCCGTTTCCCGTTGCACAGATCAATCTTTGGCGATACCACTCTTCGCAGATGCTCGGGCGACACAAGATTTTGTCCATCAGCCAATTGGTCACATGACGCTGTCACGAGCGTGATGGAGTGTACGCGACGCTGCTGTCCTGGGAAGCCTACCCGCGCCGGACTAGGCGTTGATGAGAGTGTCTGCTTGTGAAATCTCGAAATGAGGTTGTTGGTCGCCATGAGCGTGAGAATCACTACCTACCATACCAGAGCCTTCGTTATCCCGAGACGGCAAGGGGCTCATCGTCAGGCTAGAATTCGAGATCGCCGCGGATCCTAGAGAGGCCTCAGATGTGGACTTTCTTTTTTTTTTTTTTTTTTTTTTTTTCAACTTTCCCAGCATCTCCCGGACCCGTCCTCATCTCTCTCTCCAGTCAGTCAAACGTGAAGAGGACAGGCTAGATGCAGAGGCCGCGGACCTTCCTTGGCAGTCCACTTTTTTCCAATTTGGGAGTTTCAAAGACTACAGTCAGATCGGAAGTCGAGACTTGATGCCACGACGCATTGCATCTATCCACTTTGCTGGTCGCCAGACGGGAGGTACGGGGGTGATGGGGAGTCGGTGGCAAGATGCAAGAGTCTCTCTCTCACTTCTTTTCAAATTCAAGTGGCGAAGACGCCGACGATGGGATGTGCTTAATTGTCTTGTCCACCATGAAACGGTCTAGGGTTGGATGTCGAGCCTTTGGTGGGGGGGTTTTTCAGGAAGCATGGAGAGAATCGACGAGGTCATCATTAAAAATCGTCGTCAAGTCAAGAAAAGAGTTGTTAGATCAGAAATTATATCACATTACACACCACAAAAAGATATTCGACGACCGAGCGAGCATCCAAACAATTGTGAAGTGTCTCTTTTTGTTTTTTTCCAATCCAATCCTGGATGCTAATTTGTCCCTCTCTTTCTCTTCTTCTCTTTTCTATCGTCGATCCGCCAACCGTGACTGGGTATCTCAAAAGACATTGTACAAGCCTGGCATGTTGACCACACAATCCTGACATGTTGACCGCACAAAAAGGTGGTTGAAATTCTTTGTTTGTTTTCAGACGGACTGCGCGGCGCGAGCCTCGCTGTTGTCGACCTTGCCGCGCATCTCACGCCCCTTCTCGGACCAGGGGAAGTGGGCGACGGGGATGATGAAGAAGGAGTTGCTCGAGTCGGCCATACCGGCGAGCGCGTTGTACCTGTGAAGAAGAAGAGATTCATCGTTAGTTTCTCGAAACAGGATCGGGCAATGTTGGAAACACGTACCAGGCTGCGAACGCGGCCAGGATACCGAAACCACCGCCAGCCTTGAGCAGGGTGGCGTTTGGTGCAGCGGTGCCGGCCGTCACGCCGTAGTCGAGGTATGCGATACCCAGCATTAGGAATGCGAGATCCAGGGTGAAGAAGAGGAAGAAGAAGGCGACGGTGGATCGGAGGGTCAAGAGCAGGAGGAGGAACGTGAAGATGAACCAACCCTGAGATGAAAGATGTTAGCACGGCCGCGCTTGATGTTGCGATCTCGCGGCTCAAATCCACTCACCATCAAATATAAGCCGAACGCGTTGTCGAAGGTGCCGACGCCAGCAGCGGTGTAGGTGCTTTCAATCATGAAGCCACCGGGGGTCAAGATGATGGCGGTACCGATCCAGAAACCACCGTACGAGGACAGAGCAGTGGCACCGAAAGTGTTGCCAATGGCCATTTCCCTACCAGATCCGTCAGACGACATGAGCTATCAGTTTCTACGAGTTGTTTACGACATACCACATGCCGGCAAGCAGCTGGCAGAGACCACCATATGCAAAAGCGGGACCGATGACCAAGCTTGGGACGGCGAGATCGCGCGTGCCCAAGTTGACGAGGGATAGGAGGAAGGTCGTCAAGGCGAAAGCGGACAGTCCGAGCGGAGCTGGGTTGGCGAACTTGCGCTGCTTGTCGACTTTGTAGAGACCCGGCTGGAGTTCACCACCAAAGGCAGCCAATCGCGCGGAATCGCCGGTGTTGGTATGGGCGAGCGGGTTGCCACCGTAGTCATAGCTAGATGCGGGAGACAACGATGAGCATATTTCTCAAAAGTAATAAACAATCGCCAATGGGGCGACGTACGGCTTGCGCTGCTTGTGAGCGTGGTCATGGGACGCGGTGCCGCCATTGATGTGGTCGGCCTCGGCCTTGAAGTCGTTCTGCTGCTGGGCGGTCGACATGTTGGCTGATTAGGTATATAACAGACGCCGGAGAGGAGGAGGGGAGGATGGTGAGGAGGTGAGGGCGGTCCTAATCGACACGTCGGTTCGGTCGCTGGCGATACGATATAATCAAGAGGGACCCGTCTTTGATACCACCGTTGCCGACGCTTCTCACAGTGTGCAGGGGTGCAACGAGGGAGAGAGTGGGACAGGGCTAGCGGACGTCACGACGCCTACCTATATATCAGACAGCCAGCTCGCCTGCTGGTGCTGATCGCTGCTGCTGCTGGGCTGCCGGCGGACGGTCGAAGGGACTGCACTCGGCCTAGGCTAGCAGAGCGGATGCAGACACGTCCACACCTCATCTCATGGCGCTAGCTGCATGATGAGCATCCATAACAAATCCGGCCCACACTCTCGACTACCTCCGCCCGGCGCCCGGCATGTGGGGTACTGGCCCTGCACACTGGGCGTCTCCCGTCCATGGGCTAGCGGTGGTGAATGGGGACGGACGGGCCAATCGAGGGAGCGGAGCGGAGCGAGCACTTGGGCAAATTGAAAAACGTACCCTCCGTGCATGTGGGAGCCAGTGGACGATGGCCGTGTCGTCGTCTGCGTTGACCATGTCGGACAATGGCATCCGAGAGAGCTCTCCCTCCGCCTCCCGTTCTCTCGACCACCCAGTGCCAGTGGAAGGACGAGGAGGGGACGAGGAGGGGACGAGGAGGGGACGAGGAGAAGACGCCGACGTGACGGCTGGCGGAGCGCGTGGACGAGGCGTTGAGAGCGAGAGGAGGCACAGCATCGTGCGCGGAAGGCGGTGATGATGAATCGATGGACGGATTATTGATGAAGGCATTGATGGATGGTGGATGACTGCGTTGCGGTTGCTGTCGCGCGAGGAACGCCTCGCCATGGCAGTGCACGCAATTCCTTTGACACCAGGCGCTGCCGTGGTCTCTCGCGGCGCATCTCTGCGCTCCGTAGCCAGCGCACCCGCGGCCACGCCCTGCCTTGTCTGTGTCGCCGTCGCCGTCGCCGTCGCCGTCGTCGTCGTATCGCAATCGTCTCCAACGCCCTGCCCTCGGTGCCTGCGAGTGCCTGGTTGGTGGGCGCCCGACTACAGTACATGTACCGTACCATCCCATCGCGGACGGAATCTCGCCTCGTCTCACCTCATCCCCCACATCTCATCAGCATCGGCATCGGCATCGGCATCGGCATCATTGTCCTGTGTCGCATCGCGTCCGTCGGCTCGCGAGCGAGCGGAGACGAGCTTGGCGCCGAGGTCAGTCAGTAGAGGTAATTGTCAGATGATGTTGCTTCCGACTGCCGCCCGCCTCCGCATTGCAGGTCACACGTCGCTGCCGTTGGTCAGTAGTGTCAGTTCGCTGCTCTGTCTGGGGAAGCTCTGGAGTAGAGAATGGCGCCGACGACGTCAAGATCCCTCACTGCTCCCCCAGAACAGCCAAGCGTCGAACTCTGTTTCGAGAGGCTCTCCGCGGCCGCACACCTTAATCGCGGCCTCATCTTGAGCCTCTCGGCCAACGTCCATGCCTCGCGCTGCCGAAGCGCTCTTGACGCGCCCTCCGACACCGTCGCATTGCTCAACCCTCCCTCACATTTGTCATTCTCTTGCATCCGTCTGGCGGGCCTTACCCTCAGCACCCACGCCGAGCTCGGCCTGCAATTTCCCACAGCATCACATGAAGGATAACCGCGGAAGCGGCTGCTCATAACCACTGTTTAATTCGCACCTCTGCACCGTAGGCTCGAGCCGTGTCTATTGGTACTCTGGTTGGCTGTCTCTTGTCAACCACACTCGATGGCGTTCCACGCATCCCATCGGCCACGGAGATTCAAGTCCATTACGCAGCTTCGGTCGTTACCTTTCTGCTGGAGCACTTCTCTGGAGCACTTCTTTCTCACATAGCTCTGGAGTGTCGATGGCCCGGAGTACTGCCCGTCGGCCTCCGTGCCATCCTCCGTCCCATTCTCGGTACTTGATTCGGTCTGCAGGACGTCGGAACTTTCACCTCTCAATCTTACATTCTGCAATCCTCATTATTCTGCTCTCCTCATTCTGAACGGCTTTCCCCCACGCACACCAAGGACGTTTCTCATAGCGCCCGTGCGGTGGCAAGGGTAAATTGCTGGCGCCATGCGAATGTGGAGGCGTGCGCCGTTGCTTGGCTGGATTGCGCATACAATCCATTTAGCCGACGTCCTACAATCCGTCCACGAACTGCACATCGATCCTCAATTGGAGATTGGCGTGATGGGCACAGGGAGAGCTGCTTAGCACAATTTTAGCTGCGGGTTTCTCCCTTTCGCGGAGCTGGGGTCAGAGCTCGTTTCGACAAGCAAAAGTCGCAGAGAGGCACCAGCGTTGCCATGCATTGCTTCCGTATCCTCCCCGTACGCGTGTTTGCCAGGATCACATCGTGCACGAGCGACCCTGCGTCGGCGACGACACCCACAACAGACTCGATCGCTTGCATTTAAAGCGACGGACTCTCATCTTCAGCTCCTTTTCTAAATCGCCGTAATCCCACCATCGGCCGTGACCACCGCTGGAATGACCGTTAGTCCTGCATTCACCAAACGTGGCCGCGAGGATGGACGTGGCGAAGCCTCGACGGAGGGGATCGGTCCCTACCTCCGTTCAACATCTCCGAGTCGTCGCTGCAGAGGAATCTCACGAGTTTGGCCATCTTTGTGGTTTCTGTCAGGGCACCCTCCCAATCACCAAAGGTCTTTTGCATGATGCCCATGCCCTCCTGGTTGATGCCATTGGCTAGATGTGCTCTGGAGGACAACGCGGTCAGCCCGGTCTTCACCATCGAGCCTCAGCCATACGCACCCGATATTGGTTGGCATCGCACCAGCCTGAATGGCGTTGCAGCGGATGCCTTTGAGTCTGTAAAAGGCAGCGGTATTCCGAGTCAGGCCTATCAAACCGTGCTTGCTGATGGTATAAGCTGCACCTGTGCAAGTGGATCAGCATCGAGTCTCCCACGGCTTGGCTGCCATCTGTGAGTACCGTTCGCGAAGCCCCTGAAACTGGCTACCGAAGCAATATTAACGATGGAACCCTTCTTCTCGTTCTTCAAGAATTTGTTGACTGCCCTCTTGGTAATGAAAGTCGGAGCGGTCAGATTGACCGCAATGATCTTATCGTACTCTGCGCGCTCCAGGTCGCCTGCTGGATCGAACTTGTCACAGAGGCCGGCAGAGTTTACGACCCAGTCGAAGGCCCCGAATTTCTTCTCGGCCTGACTGAAGAGATCATCCAGGGCTGTCTCCGATGTGATGTCGCTCTCAATGGCTAGGACTCGGTCCGGGTTTGCGAGAACCACCTTTTCTTGGAAATCATCCAGCAACTTGCGGTTGATGTCGCATATCACAACACTCGCTCCGGATTCCACAAAGGCTTCTGCGATTGCTCGACCTAGGCCGCCTGCGCCGCCGGTGACGAGGACGGTTTTCCCTCGATCCATGGCTGCGGCAGTCCGGCGGGAGGGATGAGATTGAGAAACAGGAGTACAGCGATCAGTGAGTTACTCTCCGATCTGATAGTTGTTGCGTAAGAAGGAAGGCAGCTACGGTATGGAAGCGAGGATGCGAACACGAGTAGACGTGGTGTGGAGATGAGTGTGAGCACGGCCGTGGTTGGGTGGTAGAGATGTTTGAGACGCCGTTCCGACTCGCCGGTCGATGCTGACCTGACATGTCATGCCCTTCCCGGGGAGCTTCCATCTCGCATCTTGCTTCCACTCTCCTTCTTGCTGCTTGCTTCCACTCACTTGCTGCTGTCGGGTACGTGCACCGGGAAGGAATATTAAATGACCGGGGGCCGAGCGTACCTACCTTATGGGAGGGTCGATTGTGGCAGTGATCGGCCCCAGCTCCTTCCTTCGCAGCAGAGCACAACAACAGCTCCACTGTCCCTTCGTACCTTACAAGGCAGCCGCGTTCGAGTAGAGGTAGGAACATCCAACGCGCGATATTATTGAGTCGAGACTTGACACCATCAGAATAACAACCTCATCGATTGACATTCGTCGGCGGGCGGAACATCGCCGCGCTCAAACCTCATCAACCCCAGCTACACAAGCTACCAGCACACCATCCTCGTCAACATGACTGCCGGCACGCATCCCGAACGCCCTGCTGCTCCGAGCAAGCCTCACAATGAGGTCGCGCGCACCTACTTCGACCACTCCTCCGCCAACCGCATCAATACCGACGTTGTCCTCGTTCGAGCCCTGCGTGCCGAGTATCCTGACCTGCACCTCACCGTAGTCCCGCAGGCGAGCTGCAATATCCTCTCCTACGCATCGGCAGGCCACGCAGCTGTTGCGCCCATCGACAGTGCCAAAGATCGACTGTCATGGAGGAGTTATATCCCTCCCGCCTCGCGTCTCAGTGGGAAAGGCGTTCTGGCCGATCAGCTCAAGTTTGGAAAGTACCTGGTGGACTGGCGGAATAAAGAGTTCGTTCTCTACATTGCAGATGGTCGTGATGGAGCTGGAAACTATCCGCACGTCGTCAACCAATACATCCTGTCCGCTTCCGTAGAGGCCACCAACTCCCTTCTCATGGAGGTGGGGCAGTATGGCAACTTGCTGCATGAGGAAGTCTGGGTCTTTGATCAAGGACTCTGGCAGAAGAGTAAAGAGCTATGGGACAGCGTTCAAAAGAGCCACTGGGAGGACGTGATCCTTGATCCAAAAATGAAGAAGCTGATCCGGGACGATGTGCTCCAGTTCTTCGACTCACAAGACACATACGACAGGTTGAAGGTCCCGTGGAAGCGAGGTATCATATACTATGGCCCTCCTGGTAACGGAAAGACGATTTCGATCAAGGCCATGATGAACACTTTGTATCAGCGTGACGACCCCGTGCCGACACTCTATGTCAGGACCCTGTCTTCTTTCGCCGGGCCAGAGTATTCTCTTGGACAGATCTTCGCCCTCGCCAGAAGGACCGCGCCTTGTCTTCTGGTGTTTGAAGACTTGGATAGCATGGTGAGCGATGATGTACGATCTTACTTCCTCAACGAGGTTGATGGCATCCGCAAGAACGATGGCATCTTGATCGTAAGTGTGCATTTGGCGTGAATGAACCAGTGAAAGCTGACGTCGGAAGGTTGGATCTACTAACCATCTGGAACGCCTGGATCCAGGCATCGTGAAGCGGCCTTCTCGATTTGATCGGAAGTACTTGTTCCACAATCCCAACGAAGAGGAGCGAACTCTATACATGAAATACTGGGTATGATGATTGACTTCAGAGGTCTCTATGAGATGTAAGTACATCTACTGACGCTTCGAACTTTTTGCAGCAAGGTAAACTCGCCGACAACCACGATCTCGAATTCCCCGATAAATTATGCCCCGCTGTAGCCAAGATCACCAAATCCTTTTCCTTTGCGTACCTGCAAGAAGCAATGGTGGCTTCGTTGCTTGCAATCGCTAGGGACGAAGACGACTATTCTGAGAGAACCTGTCTGGAATGCCTCGACGCACATGCGGCGCCAACAAATGGTTCAAGCTGCGATCGAGCAAGCGTACGACCATTCAAGGGGCTATACGATCTTGTCTGGGAGGTGAGAAGAATTGATGAGGGTGATTCTGACCTTGAGAACTATGTGCTATGGAGGGAGATCAAGAAACAAGTAAGGGCTTTGAGAGAGGAGATGGGCGACGACGACAGCAGTAAGAAATGACGCATCTCTGAGTCGTAAGGGAGCCCTCACTTGTTCAAAGTCCCAGTCGCTGGTTCTGGAAAGCGGCACTGTTTGGAAGAACATGGGATGCGTCATAGTGATGCCGCATATATCGCACTGCTGGCAGCAGTAAGATCCTGGTGTCACTTTCTGGACTTCACCTTCTCGAAGTCGTCCGAATTCACGACCGATGGACGACTTTCAGTAGAACACTAACGTTGCCAGACCTCTGGCATCGTTCACACTCCGGTTCATGAAACATGTCTCTTCTACCTGACCAAGTCTGTATCCACCTCGCATGCAAGTCTTTCTCCCCAGCCTTTTCGATCGACAGACGGCTATTTGGCGAAGGTTCCTCCCGGTTGAAACATCGGATTCAACCCCAAGGGCTGTATAAGGGAGGCAATCCTGGTAAAAAGTCTGTTTCTAACTCTGTCCGAGCATTGCTGAATGGTCGACTCTCTCGCGGAAAGTTTGGAAGTGAAGCAACCCCTTGTCTAATCAAACACCCAGTTTCGGACTCGGTCGTCGGACCATCTATAGCATTGCTACGCCTTATCTTGGGCTATATCGTGTCTTCTTAGCGGTTTGAAGACGGGGTATGTAAAGTTCTTGTAAGGACGTCGCGGATGAATCTGAGCAGCCACTGCTCTTGCAACCTAACGGTAGTCCTTCCCTCGCGAGGCTTAATACTTAGCCCAATCTTGCAGCTTTATTTCCTTGTGTTCTTGGTCATTCTATTGCGGGTTCCGGTACACAGGTAAAATACTTACGGTGGAGCGTTTGGACCGATCTACGATACATACCGGATGTAGCGGGAGGTCGTGAAGAGTTGATCCGACCGAAATGAATGGCCTCGACCTAGGAAATGGTGGTTTAGGCGGAGTCCATGCCGCGCTGGGTAAGTGCTCTTCGACGAGAGTAGTTGTAATCCGCCTATCTACTGACTCGCACGTCTTCGACAGGCGATGGCGGCACTGGCGTTTCAGTCGGCGGTCTTGGAGTCGGCTCGGGGACTGGCATCAACAGCAACAATGGAATTGGAGTCGGAGTGAACGGCAATGGAGACGCGATTCCTGGAGCCAACTCTGGTACGTTGTGACCTCGACAGACCTCGCGTGCAACTAGGCTGATGTGATGTAGGAGCTGGCGTTAACGTTGGCAGCCAGTCAGGAGGCACGTCTGATGGCATGAAGTACGCAAATCAGAGATGCGTGGATAGCGATTGAGGCACGTGCTAACACATCCACAGCGCCGGCGGAGTCAATGGTCTCTACCATCTTGGTGGCGCGGCCGATGCGTCTGGTCCTCCATGTACCGTACAGGGTGGCCCAGCTCGTAAGTGGTCGCTATTGACTGAGTTTGATCTGGTCGCAGAACTAATTTTTCCGTGTTCATCAGGCCTCATCTATTTCCCTCCACCTGGAGATGGTACCCCGATAGACTCCGAGGGCACGGCTGTCGAGTCACCCATTGAAGCCTGGGGCAATACTTTCAACCCGGACTACTGCTATCTCTCCGTGGAAACTCTCTATGCTACGCTGGCGCCTTCAGGCACTGTCTCTGCTGCCACTACCGTCGGACCAACGTTTACCAACGCAATCTTCCCCTTCAGATCCTCGGAGATCTCGACCCTTTGCCAGTCGACTTCCTCCACATCTGCCAGCAACGCAGGCGCCACGTATGCCGCCTCGTCTTCCGAAAATGAAGCAGGACAGGTCGACTTCGGCGGTCTCTCAGCCGGCGCTGAAAGTGGCGAAGACTCGTGCCGAAACATCGTCGCACCGCCTAGGTTTGCTGCTGTCGTGCCCGAATGGTCCGGGGGACTCTTCTGGAATCTGAATTTCGAGGCACCGGCAAGTTTTTCCTGACAACCCATTGTATCTGCCGTGCCGAGTGACGGAGACTAACGACGAGCCCTATACAGATCCAACTCTCTCCACAGGTCGCGCACGGTCCCCCGCCCAGCGGCGGTCAACCATGTCAGCAGTGTCCACGCCCTGCATCTCCGGCGTCCGCCAATACGCCTTCTCCTACGATCTGTACTGCAGGCTGGGACCGGATCCCGGGCGGTCCGCCGTGGTCCCAGGCCGTCACGGCAACCACGGCGCCGAGCGGTGTGCGTCCGAGTATGTTTGGCCACTTCACGCCCAACACAACCCGTCCGGGTACTCCTACGCCGAGCGGTGTCGGTCCGAGTGTGTATGGCCAGTTCACACTCCAAACAACCAGTCCGAGTACTCCTACGCCTGTCGGAACCAGTCCAGCTACTGCAACTGTCGGAACCAGCTTAGGCGTCGCCCCTATCGGAACCAGTCCGTGTACTACACCTGTCGGAAACAATTCAGTTGTCGCTCCTATCGGAATCAGCTCAGGCGTGGCCCCCATCGGATCCAGTGCAGTCGGCGCCCCTATCGGAGCCAGCTCAGGCGTTGCACCCCTCGGGACAGGAATTCCTAACAGCTTCACGACCGGTCCAGCACTGCCGCCAAACGCAACTGCTACGGGGACATCGCCGGCTCCGTACACGGGAGCAGCCGCCAATGTACCAGTGCTGCTCGACGCCGGACGGGGCATTTCTTCCCTACTGGTGGGAGTTTTGCTCTTCTCGCTCGGAATCATGTGAGATGCGGCTTTGAGGCAGGCCACCACCGGATAGAGGTTGGTTGTGGAGTGTTTTGATATTGATATGAGAGGAAACGACCGGATATCACGACGAGTAATGTGTTGACTGGATGTGTGTGAGAATTTGATGATAGGTATTCAACGACATTGATTGCTTTTGGTTACGGGATCTCAGCCTATCTCAGCTCAGCCCGTAATGGATGTACAACCGGCAAATTGAATCGTGTTCAATGCCGGCGCAGAATGAATGAAGAAGATCTACCAACTCCACCGAGACCTGACCATCAAGCTTTTAGGTGAACGAATTGTTGTCGACCCGGAATCATCAACAGGTCGTGTCTCATGTCCTGCACACGCACGTCAGCATTGATGGTGCCACACAAGAATCTCGAATTTTTGCACACCTCGTGAAGCATCTGACTCTTCTCTGAATATGTGCAGCTTCATGCTCACAAATCTTATTTGTTCTTGGGAGGCTGGGGAGTGTCGTAGAGGATCCAGGGCGGGAATGTCGCCATCTTGATTGGAAATTGCTTGTTGGAGAAGAAGGTACCTCAACCTAGTGCTTTGAGTAGGTAGAGCAGGTAGCGGGTTGTGTTTAGATTGAAGAGTGTGCTGCGAGCTGATTCCTGCGAGGTCATCGAATGATCGATGGGAGGAAAAAAAACAATTGATACTGTGTGAGAGCAGAGGACGCATTTATATCCGAGGTCGAGGGCATCTACACGTCAGCGCTCTGGAGAGAGTAGGATTATCGGGACTGCTGTTCCATGCGGTCTGCATCCCCACGGCGTTGATCCGCCATCGTTCTCGAATGAAGTGAAGAGGCGGAGGGGCGCAGTGTTACGGCGTCGTCGATACTCCCAGTACGCTCGCATTTGCCACTCCATGATGCGAGAGGGTGCACGATGATGTTAGATTCTTGAATCAGGTCGTGGGCGGTCCGGAGCACGCGCACAGTGCGCGCAGTAAACTTTCATGGTGTTTCCTCGACGAGCACGCATGGTTGCTGCGAGATCCTTGCCGTCCTGCCTTTTCCCCAGCTCGGGGTTGTCCTCAGCCTCGACTCTTGCATATTCTTCTGCATCACACGCCTCAGGCCTTTGCGTTTGGTTGTCTGAGAGCACACAAACTAAGTTTTTTGCGAGTGAAGTGTTTCCGAAGTCCGGTCAGCTTTGGTCTCTCGTCAAGCATCGATGCAGCAGGACAAACAGACCGCGTTTCATTGACATGCACCAAGCACAGTCGCACCTTCGCTACAAGCGAAGAATGAAAGAGACTATTCCCACCAGACTCTTGCGGAATCGACACTGCAGCGCGCCTGAGGAGGAGGCGAAGTTCGAATAAGAAGATATGCGCTGCAATGGTTCTGAGGCAAGAGAGGACTGCACTATACAAGTCAACTAGCAGGCACCGTTCTTCTGGGTGAATGCCCGCCTCTGAGCAAGACTCGAAAAAGTGCAAGTCCATAATCAACGATGCTGCAGCTAAGCAACCCTTTCTCGTTGTGGAGTACAAACCTACCACGTCCCAGCTTGAGTTCGAGTCACCGCGAGATAATGGTGGTGGAAAGGGGATCGATCAATGCTGTAAGCATCAATTGCGACTTTGTTATCAGTGGCTGGCAAGTCCCAGCCCAAGCTCTGAAGCGATCCAAGACGCAGTATACGTACTTGTCGCAGGTCTACTCTGCCGATCCCGAGACGCCTGCGGTGATGAAATGGGAGAGTACGCAGAATTGGAAAAATTTGGTAAGATGAATAGTTGGCGGAAAGCCGACGTGGTGGCTGATGCAGTCCAGGGACTTCATCCGCTTCGCTGAAAGCAAAGAGGTCGTCGCCAAGTTTTGATTCGGGTTGGGAGGGTGAAAAACATTGCGAATATTGCATTCGTTGGAGAGCGGGCCACCGACAAAGTTGCCAGAGGAGAGATTGCATGGTTGGATTGACATTATTGATGTATTGGAGATTGAAGATTGGCTTCACTTCTCCAGACCCACAGATCACCGTCCGGCACGAGCGGGGCACGCACACTCCCGCGCGTAGCGTGTGGCGGAGTATGGGTGACTGTGGCCCGTACCTGCCTCCTGCGTCTTGCGTCCCACTTGAGGACGGCCTGCAAGAGACATCACCTTCAATTGCGCCTCCTTGAAATGTCGCAACCGCCCCGTCGCATCGACATGAACCCTCCGAATCCGAATCTCTTCTCATCTCACGACCGCTCGCCGGCTTTACTCCACTACTACACCTCTATCGGCGATTATCCTCCACACTCATCCGCAGCCGGTCTGCGCATTCAAGAGGCAGGGACAGGCATGCAAACTCGGGTCTCGTTTCGAGCTCAGACATCACGGCAACAAGCAGGTTCTTGAGAGATTTGCTTGGAAGTGACGTGGGGCTTATCAGTCGCATGGGGTCTGGCAAGCAACCTTCCAGTAGAGCAACTTGACTGCTATCAAATCCGTTGCTGCGTCTTCGCGATCGAACATGGCCCTTGGGGACACCGTCAGTGGAGTTAAGGACTCCTTCTCCTCGTGGGATGCGTGCATGTCGAAAGCATATTGGTATGTCGGCCCGCTCCCTGTAGCTGCATCGACTACGAGCTGACAGATGGTCAAGTAAATGGCCGGTCATAATAGCTATCATCGTCGGCAGCCTTGTAGTCCTGTCATTGATATGGTGCTGCGCACGATGTCTCTGCTGCGGCGCGGAATGCTGTTGCGGGTGCTTGTCATGCTGCAACAGCTGCTGTCCGTCTCCACGGAATAAGGATAAGGGATACCAGCAGGCACCTCCGACTCCATTCTACAACCAATATCATCAGCCGTCACCTCCTGCGTATGCTGCAGCAGGATACAGGAGCGCAAGCGTACCCCAGACTGCGACCTTCGAAACGCCTAGTAAACACAGCGGTACATGCAACGAGGATGCACTACCAGCCATGCCGAGCTGGGACCACGCCGCATCGCGGCACGAAGAAGTAGTTGAAGATGTTGAGATGGAAAAGTTGGATCAGGATCTTCACAGCCATCGGGACACCTTACTCCCGCAGCAACAGCAACCTCAGGCCGGGAGATTTTACGGCAGCGGCACACCGACTGCGAACAGGACGCAAGATGTGTTGCCGAGCGCCGACATGGGCGATGCCAGCGCGAATCCTTACCGAGACTTCCAGCAACCACAACAGTATGCTTCTTCTCCCTACGGTGCTGGAGCAGCGGCAAGGAGTTCTTACCTGCCTACCTACCAACATCCAACAGCGTCACCTTATGTCGGAGCTTATGGAGACTCTAATCCAAGCACACCTGGCTACTTCAATACAGCACACAATCAGTCTTACGGAGGCCAGCAGCGAGCTGGGTACGAGCCTTCGATCCAGCCGTCGATCGCATCTTCGTATCATACACATCCACCGAGCGATGTTGTAAGTCCCACCAGCCCAGGGCAAACCCAGCAACCAGCTTGGCCGGGAAAGACCCAATATCAGGCCTACGGAGGCCCAGGAGGCGTTGGTAGAAAACCCGTACAAGGCAGTTGGAGGGAAGTTTGATGTTACGAAGTAGCGCAGTCGCTGGACTAGTCGGCGTTGGTGTTGCTGGAAGCTGGGACCGTGTCAATCTTGCTATCCAGTTCTGGGCTGGGTCTGACTTGCACAGCGTAGGCGTCGAGGGAAAACGGGCTTGAACCAATTCATTTGCGATCTTGTCAGGTTGCTGGACACAGCAGCGAACATTTGCTTTGAGGTTTTTGAGGGCGAGGCTAGAACGTTTGTATCTCGCAAACCCCACGCGTTTGGCGACTATCCAAACGAAGATGGTAGCCCGAGGAGGATGTTTGGAGTTGAATTCGCAAGCAAGCTTCGATTGCTCTTCTCAGCATGTCGTCTGGACTTTTTGTCACGACGGACGCAGGCTCCCGACGGCCGCAAAAGGGCCGTGGGCTAGCCGCTAGCGAAGAGCAGAGTGGAGCCAGCAAGGACTTCCATCGAGACAGACGGGGGTTTGCCGACTTGAGAACACAACAGCAGCAGCATGAGCGTGATCGTTGCGAAATACTACTGTAGAGAAGCAGACGACATTGATACTTCAGTCGGGCCGAGCTACATGTCCAGACTCACGTGGCCAAGGTGGTTAGCCCGATCCGTGCAAGTGAGTGAGGGGAGAGGGAGAGCTTGGACCTCCGCTGCAGCGATGCACATCAAATGGCTTCTTGGCTTGGCTTCGAGGTTCCATCTCCGACCACGACGACGACATGTAACGAAAACTGCTTGCTTTATGAGCTCTTGTTCTGCCTCGCCCCGTTCTGCTTCGCCTCGTTCTGTCTCGTTCTGCCTGCCCCGCCCTCCCCTGCCTCGCCCTGTCCTGTCCTGTCCTGTTCACGACCCACCGCAAGACTCCACAGCTATCCCGACGCCCTCCGCACACCGCACGCTGCACGCACGCGCATACCACTCCACTCTCGCCATCGTCCGGGTGCCCGTATCTCGCTCTTCGTCGTTATCTTCTCTCCCTCAAGTATACTGCGTGAGCCGTCGCGCTGGCAGCAACAACTGGCAGACACCATCCGCGCTCCTATTCATCGCCTGCGCAGCCTTCCGACGACGCCTTTCGACACCGTCTGATCCTCGCCCATACCCACACAGCCTTCTCCAAGCAGCTCGAGGGCGAGCAGCTCCCCTTCATTCGCGAGCTCAGAGGAAAAGGCTCTTACTACGACAGACGACTCCGTGCAGCAACCCAGCCAGCAACTTCTATCGTCTTCCTTGCCGTTGTTGTCTTGGTAGTCTTACAGTTCATCACTCCGGTGCCGTATCAACAACTCTTCCGCGCCCTCAGTTCCAGGTATCCGTCCCGACCGCCAGCGTCCTGTCCCTCCCCCAATCCATTTGTGCAGGGACTCTACTGCCGTGCACCGCCGCACATTCCTGGAAGTCTCTACAACCAAAGTCCTCGGAGCATGGCGTTGCAAGATGCGGCTGAGCGGGTGGCCGCCGAGTTCGAGTACACCAAGGAGCAGGTCAATCGCGGGGTCAAGGAGTTCATCCGGGAGATGGACGAGGGTCTTGGTAAGGCGGGAGCTACTCTTTCCCAGATACCCACATACGTGACCGCAGTGCCCAATGGAACAGAGAAGGGCATGTACATGGCAGTAGACCTCGGTGGCACGAACTTCAGGGTTTGCTCTATCCAATTGCACGGCAACAGCACCTTTAGCTTGACGCAAAGCAAGGTTGCAATCCCGCGACAACTGATGACTGCCAAGACTAGTCATGAGCTTTTCGCCTTCTTGGCCAGGCAAATCGAGGAGTTTCTGAAGACGCACCACGGTCTGCAGAGCCACAAGGAGAGGCGGGAAAGCTTTCTGAGCAGCAGTGAGCAAGACGTCTTTAGCCTCGGCTTCACTTTCAGTTTTCCGGTCCAGCAATACGGCATCAACAAAGGGACGCTCATTCGATGGACCAAGGGCTTCGATATTGACGACACGATTGGCAAGGATGTATGCGCTCTGCTGCAAAAGGAGATCGATGCGCTGGGCCTTCCGGTAAGGGTCGCAGCGCTGGTGAACGACACCGTTGGCACTCTCATGGCGAGATCGTACACGAGCCCTGGCAAGACAGGCACATTGTTGGGGGCCATCTTCGGTACAGGCACGAATGGCGCTTATGTGGAAAAGTTGGACAAGGTTACCAAACTCGCCAAAATGGGCAAGGCATCGGGCGAGGTCGACAGCAGCACTGGGGAGATGATTGTCAATACTGAGTGGGGCTCGTTTGATAATCACCTCTCTGTCTTGCCGACCACGCCATACGATCGAGACCTCGATAAGCAGAGTAATAATCCGGGAATTCAGATGTTTGAGAAGCGAGTGTCCGGAATGTTCTTAGGCGAGATCCTACGCCGAGCGTTGCTGAAGTTGTTGAATGACAACAGTGTACCGCTCTTCAGCGACGCCGACAGCAACCAGAACGAACTGCACAGCACCACTAACGTCGCACTCGACTCGCCTCTCTACAAGCAATGGGGCTTGGATACTTCGTTCCTTTCGATCGCTTCAGGCGACAACTCAGCGGGCTTGAAGGTTACTCGTCAAGAGTTGGATAAGGAGTACGGCGTCACGGCAGCGTCTGCTGAAGATGCCGAGGCCGTGCGTTTGATTGCGTCCGCAATCGGCAAACGTGCTGCGCGCCTCTCAGCCGTAGCGATTGCAGGAATTGTGATTTCCACTGGCAAACTCCAAAAGCCTACAGATATCGCAACTACTAGCTCGACAACTCTCGACACCAACGAGGACGACATTGTGGATATTGGCGTCGATGGCAGCTTGGTCGAATTCTATCCTCGATTCGAAGAATATATTCGTGAGGCTCTGAGGGAGATACCTGAGATTGGACCTGAAGGCGAGAAGAAGATCAGGATTGGCATCGCCAAGGACGGTTCTGGTGTTGGCGCTGCGTTGATTGCTCTTGTTGCGGACCAGGCTATGAAAGGTAAGTTCAGAATACAGGCTGGATTGGACGGTTGCTAACGTGGCAATGGTCAGGCGGCTACAGCAGCTCGGTCTCATCATCTGGAGGCATCCTTGGCTACTTCGAGCAAGCTCTGGAGAGTCTCAACAGGAACGTGCGCATGCGGGTGTAGCTTGCTCGCATGTTTTCGTCCTCTCACAAAGCCGCGCCTCGATCGCCATGACGAATATCACGGCGTGGACGCTGAAAGGCATTGGATGTGCCAGCTTCTCTTTTCATTGATGGTATCAGTGAAGTTCCACGGACGATTCTGGCGCAGGAGCAGAAGCAAGCGGGGCTAACTATTGTACAATATTGTGAGTCGTGTCTATATACACTGTCCGTGCTCGCCCGAGACAGTCGTGTACATAGCATCTTGAGCGTATTTGATCGAAAATGAGACGGCGTGTTCAAGCGTTTGTCGCTAGTCGATCATCTTAAGTTTGACCGCGGAATAAAGGTACAAGGTTCTATACAGGAAGTTGGCCGACTTAGCCTCTGAAAATGCCCTTTACAAAGCTCCGGAGGCTTGGCCTGACATCGTCAACTTCAGTAAGTCGTGTCAGAGGACGTCCTCCATCAAGCATCGTGCAGTTCTGTAAGTCGATCTTGAAGTTGCCATTGGGATGAATGCGAATATAGGCCATCTGGTCCCGCAGACACATACGCCTCGTTTCGCGTTTCATCGCAGGCCAAGTGTTCACTAACGCCCCGTTGAGCCTCGACAAAAGTCCTCGTTGGGGTTGTTGCATCGTTCGCAGCGTGCCAGAGAAATAGCTGTCCGTGAAGGCCCTGGCTTCTGATCTGGAGACGGACAGAATGTTCAGTTTCGAGCCCAGCGAGGTAACACTGCGATCGAATTCCACGTTGCTCGGGTCTGTCTCGAGCAGGTCGGGTTTCAGGAATGGAAGTTGTCTTTTGATTTCGAATTGCAGTTTTCGAGTGGGGGCAGCTCCTGCTGTGCTTGGGACCGTGATGATCGATATGGACTTGATCATCTTGCTCGGAGCGAGGACGATGGCGGTGCCGAAAATTACCATGAAGAAGGCCGTCGCTCCGACTGCATACTTCGTGACCCAATGCTGCTTCGGCCGGTCTGGCTCATCTTTGAGAAGTCGAGCGTACATGAATGAGCCTACCATGAATCCAATTCCGACCATATAGGAGGCGAAGAAGAATGCTCCATGGTTTGGAGATACGTATAGTAGAACTCGATCCAGAGCTGGTGCGATAGTGTCGATGACTCGCTCATGAAATCTGGGTGTTGCTAAGGGCGCCTTCGCTAGACCGGGCTTGACGACGCGCGGTAGAGGTGGAGAGTTTTCTTGTCTGGCCAGACGTGCAGATGTGTTGCCGAACGCTCGGGTTGAAATGCTGCTCGGAGAGTGTCGAAGAGTTGCTTGGAGGCGGCATTGCACGAGTGGCTCGCGCAAGACGACCTGACTCCGCAAGATTGGCGGCAGGCGGAGCAGACCTCGAAGCGTAGCTGCCATGATGGAATGGCCGATCTCGTCCAGCCGGCTGTCATCAACGTGTGGAGGGAAGGGAGTCTGCGTTGTGTTGACACGTGAAGTCGCGCCTTTCCTCAAACTCAGAGGAAGATCCCGGCGCCTTTCCGGCCTTGGCGACAGGAAAGTCCGAAGACCTCCCCCAACAACAGTTGAGCTCACGGGTTCCGGACATCTTCTTGCGCTCCTCTAATCCTCAACTCTCGCGCCCTTGGCGGAGCACTCTATCTTCTGCTGTTAGCTGTCTTTCCGCCTTTCCTTCATTAAGCAGCAGCAGCAGCAGCAGCAATGGCCGGTGTACTCAACACAGCACGGCTTTCAGCCCGGGTCGCAAGCAGATATGCGTGCCGACCTGTCGCGCGGAGAGGTGCGTTGAAGTGCCATTGCGACGTGGCGTCAACCCACGACTGACATGTACTCAGGCTTCCAAGTCTCCGCGCAGGACCGAGCAGCTCAGAACTTCCCAATGCCGGCGCTTTCGCCGACGATGACGGAAGGCAATATTGCAAGCTGGAAGCTGAAAGAAGGAGACTCGTTTTCGGCCGGCGATGTGCTTTTGGAGATCGAGACTGACAAGGCGACTATGGATGTGGAAGCTCAAGATGACGGGATTCTCATGAAGATTATGCAGGGGGATGGTGCGAAAGGTGTGCAGGTCGGAGACCGGATAGCTGTTACCGCGGAGCCAGGCGACGACGTCAAGAGCATGGAGCTGCCAGCTGAAACTTCCAGTTCTCAGCAAGGACAAAAGTCTGGTGGAGGAGCGCAGAAGGGCGGAGAGGAAGAAAACGTCAAGGAGGCCCAGCAGAGTGCGCCAGAACAACAGCCTCAAACCCCCAGCAAAGCGGACAACAGTAGACAAGGAGGCACAGCGCAGAAACAGAAGTACCCATTGTATCCTTCTGTTGAGCATCTTCTGCACCGGAACGGCCTTTCATCAGCAGACGCAGAGAACATCCCTGCTAGTGGACCCAAGGGCCGTCTACTCAAGGGAGATGTGTTGGCCTTCCTGGGAAAGATCAACAAAGAGTATCCCGCTCAGTCCTCCGCTCGCTTACAGAAACTCTCACACCTGGATTTGTCAAACATTCAACTGGCCAAGAAGGCAGAAGCAAAGCCTGAACAGGCCAAGGAGAAGAAGCCTGAGCCCCAACTACCACAAAAGACCGAGGTTGCCGTACATATCAGCCTCTCTCAAGTAATTGCGACTCAGAAACGGATTGAAGACTCTCTTGGCATCTTCCTGCCACTGTCAACCTTCATCGCTCGTGCTTCGGAGCTCGCCAATGACGATCTGCCTCTCGGCACGAATCGAAAGCCTACCGCAGACGATCTGTTCAACTCTGTGCTTGGCCTCGACAAGGTACCGAGGAGCAGCAGAGGACACTTCTTTCCCAATATTGCCGGCCTCTCGCCAGATCTCTTGCCTGCAAGACCTGCGAAGAAGGCCGATATCATCGATATTCTGGCTTCTAAACAAACCAAGCCTAAGAGGCAAATACCCGTGCATCCCGCGACAGCCGGTATTGCAGCATCAGACAACATCTTCTCGTTGGTTGTGGGTGCTGGTGAAGAGAACCGGGCAACAGAGTATCTCGAGCGAATGAAGCTTGCGCTTGAGAAACAACCGGGTAGGCTGGTCCTGTGAAAGTTGAGGTTCACTCCATCGAGGGAAATAGCGTGTTGAAGCGTGGAGTTTGGGTAGACAGATGCATACAGCGCCTATTCCTGTAGCATAGCTTCGGGAGTCCTCCTATATCGAGACTAGTAAATGTTCCTGCTCTCGAAGGATAAGCTATTCAGGGTTGTGTTTGTTGTCAACGCAGACATTGTTGTCGACGCAGACATAAGACTGTAGCCCGGAACTTGCCGAAACGTGACGCTCGGACTTTGGGACTTCTCGCGGAATCGCGTTTCGCTTGATGAAGTGACCACCAACTCCTCCCTTCCAATGCTCCTTCGACCTTCAATTGCGGCGCTCCACACCACTTCGAATACCAGCACAATATGTTTCCGATGTGCAAAGAGGCTGGCGCGCCTTACCGAGCCCCGGCTACGATCTTTCTCCAAAGCTGTACGAACGAGACAAATTGCTGTTGCGAAAGAAGATGAGGTGGACAGAAGGTTCTTCTGGGCCAATGCATTTCATTCCTCTGACAAGGAGGATAATGCGAGGATTTGGTCGAGGTTTTCTTCGAATGGCCGGGGAGTGAGGGAGGCACAACACACATCAGCCACGACAGAACGTCCTAGCTCTTCTTCGATTGAGGAACCTCCGCACAGACGACGAAAGCGACTGAAAGCAGTCGCAGCTCTCGACCATGCTACAAACACCCAACTGCCACCCGATGCGTCTTCCACGCTCTCTCGGGACGCTGCCGCGGCGCCTGCGAATTCCTGGCGACGCATAATCTCGACTTACTTGGCTCTGTCCAAGCCACGACTTGCATTCCTGATTGTGCTCACGACGACTGCCTCGTACTCGATATACCCAGTGCCGGCCCTCCTCAGCACTTCAGTAACGGATGCTCCTTCGCTCAGCACTCTCACGCTCCTCTTCCTCACGAGCGGGACCTTCTCCTGCATAGCTTCTGCCAACGCATTGAATATGCTCTTTGAGACTGAATTCGACGCGAAGATGAGCAGGACAAGAAACAGACCATTGGTGCGCAAACTATTGAGCAGAAGGGCTGCCGTTCTTTTTGCGATTGCAACAGGGCTTTTCGGCACAGGAGTCCTGTGGTACGGAGTCAATCCCACGACCGCACTCTTGGGTGCCGGGAACATAGCACTGTATGGATTTGCATACACTTTCTCGAAAAGACTGCATCCCGTCAATACGTGGGTTGGAGCCATTGTCGGAGCCATTCCGCCCCTCATGGGCTGGTGTGCTGCAGCAAGCCAATACAGCACAACGGACGCTTCTCTATCGGACCCGGCAACGATAGGGCAGGAATTCAAGGAGTTGCTCTTCACCGAGCAAGCAATTGGAGGATGGTTGATTGCAGCATTACTCTTCGCTTGGCAGTTTCCTCACTTCTTTGCGCTCTCACACGGTGTGAGGCACGAGTACGCCAACGCTGGGTACAAGATGCTGACGTCGTCCAACATCCCAATGGCGGCGCGGGTTTCACTGCGCTATAGCTTTGCCATGTTCCCCATTTGCGCCGCGCTGAGCTACTACCAAGTAACAGACCCTGCGTTTGTTGCTACAAGCAGCGTGATCAACGCCTGGATGCTACGAGAAGCAATCAAGATGTGGAGGCTCAACGGTGAGAAGGGCTCAGCCAGAGCATTATTCTGGGCGAGTGTTTGGCAGCTTCCCATAGTGCTGGTACTGGCTATGATGCAGAAGAAGGGCCTGTGGGACCGAGTGTGGAGTAGCGTGTTTGGGGAAGCAGTGCTGGAGGATGAATGGGAAGAGGAGATGGAGGAGGAAGGTGTTAGCTAGATGTGTACCATGACAAACATGTGAAGGCAAGCATGGCAGTGCCACAGGGTCTTGCCGAAGACGAGTCGTGTGCAACGTGCCCAAGACAAACCAAGATTTCTCATCCCCAAGGGTCGGCTGTCTGGAGGGTGCATGCTGCAGAGATGCTGACCACCTCCGAAGCGTAGTTTGTTTGTTTGTTTGGACGGAAGCCGTCCGTGATTTGCTGAGCAGGCGCCTCATCACGCGCGAGGCCAGAGACATATCCATGGATTGCGTGCGGAGTAGACCGTGTACATGCTGATGCCAAGACTTTTGTTTACCCTTGAGGACGTGGAGGAGTTCTTTGCCTCAGCTGGCTGCGTAGTGTTACTGTCTTCTTTGTCTCCATCTCGGCACGCTGAGAAAGGGCAATGAATAGAGCCTCGTTCCTGCGAAGGTCTGCGTCTTCCACGGTCGTGTAGAACCGGCTCGCTTATCACCGGCTCGACGTAGTTAGTCATTCACGCAGTGAGGGCAGCAGGATCGACTTGCTGTACCCCTACCCTACCCGTATACGTACCCGTACCCCAGAGTTCACTACAGACCGCAGTCCAGACATCATCACCACCAACACCTACCTTCCCCTACACGTCCTCACTGCATCCGCTCGTGCACGGGAACATCACCATTGCGACTACCTTCCGCACATCTCCTCCACCGCCGCCCGCTGCCCTCCGCCCCAGCGTCATCCAGCACTCTGGACCGTCGCCGAGAACACGCTGACCCTCGAGCGCCTCATCGCGTTCCTGGAGCAGGCCGCACCTCCAACAGCGCATATGCCAAAGCAATAGCCACCGCTTCCGCCAAGGCGCATTGTCTGGCCTACTTGGCGAGACTGTACAGACCACCCTAACCACTTGCCCTCTTGGAGCAGAATACTCACGCATCACGAGACCGCGTTTTCCTTATCGCCCCCTCTCGATCCTCTCGCTTGCAATCATTACCAGGGAAACGAGGAGGATAGTAATTGAGATATCTCACGCGAGTACCTAATTCGGTGTCGCATCATGGGGAACCAGCCGTCCAAGGGAGAGAAGGGAGAGAAGGGCGACAAAGCCAGCACCGGCTCGCAGACCCCCACAGGCCCCAGCTTGGACTCATACCCGTCTTTTAGCAAGTCTGACACGAGGGAGTCGGCGCGCTCCTTCAGGACCGCCTTGCGCAACAAAGTTCCCGGCAAGTCAACAGCCGATAGCCCCCGTGCCTCTACTACCAACCTGCCTGGCGACCAGTCTACGAGCAGTGTGGACAAGACAGACTCGCAATCAGTCAAATCGGCTACCAGTGGGAGGTCAGATAGGAGGCACTCGCGGAATCCGTCGTCTTCAGAAACACCGCGCAGAGGCAGCCTGGTGGACGAAGATGAACCACAGCCACCGCCTTCACCGACAATGTCGGCCAGTGTGGGAGGCGGACACAGCGATCTATCAGAGGCTCAGCGAAGCGGAGAGGTAGATGCGGTCTCAGATGCTCCTCCACAGGGAACGATTCATCAATCGCATAACAAGGAGCCCACTGAATCCATTCTGGTGAAGAAGACTTTGCCAAGCCAAGGTGCCGCCGCAGCTTTGCAGATCGCCGCTGAAGTGGATTCGCGGTCCGCATCAACTCCTGGAAGCATGGATATTGGTGCACTGAAACCGGCTGACCTAGACGACATGATCAAGCGTCTGGTAGACGCAGGCTACGCCGGCAAGGTGACAAAGACGGTCTGCCTGAAAAACGCGGAAATCACTGCCATTTGCACCGCTGCGCGAGAGTTGTTCTTGTCGCAGCCGGCTCTGCTGGAACTCTCGCCGCCGGTTAAGATTGTAGGCGACGTTCATGGCCAGTACACGGATCTCATCCGTATGTTCGAGATGTGCGGATTTCCACCCAACAGCAACTTCCTGTTTCTCGGAGACTACGTTGACCGTGGCAAGCAAAGTTTGGAAACAATCTTGCTGCTTCTTTGCTACAAGCTACGATTTCCCGAGAATTTCTTCTTGCTTCGTGGAAACCATGAATGCGCGAACGTAACGCGCGTCTATGGCTTCTACGACGAGTGCAAGCGCCGTTGCAACGTCAAGGTCTGGAAGACGTTTGTTGATACATTCAACACCATTCCTATTGCCGCTATCGTTGCTGGCAAGATCTTCTGTGTGCATGGTGGTCTCAGCCCTTCCTTATCACACATGGACGACATTAGAAACATTGCACGACCGACAGACGTCCCAGACTATGGACTGCTGAACGATTTGCTTTGGTCTGATCCGGCTGAGATGGACTCCGACTGGGAGGCTAACGAGAGGGGAGTCAGCTATTGTTTTGGAAAGAAGGTCATCATGGAATTTTTACAAAAGCATGACTTTGATCTGGTGTGCAGGGCGCACATGGTTGTCGAAGACGGATACGAGTTCTTTAATGAGAGGATCTTGGTAACCGTCTTCTCAGCACCGAACGTAAGTTGCTCACACCCTCAAGATACGAGACCTGTGGCTGACTGTGTCTAGTACTGCGGCGAATTCGATAACTGGGGCGCGGTCATGAGTGTCTCCTCGGAGCTGCTCTGTTCTTTCGAGCTTCTGAAGCCTCTTGATTCCAGTGCTCTGAAGAGTCACATCAAGAAAGGACGTAACAAGCGACAGAACATGCTCAACAGCCCAGTGAGTGAAGCTCAATGCTAATGTCATTAGCCAATAGCTCTACTGACTACTCGAACAGCCAGCCAGCCAGTTTCCACAGAGTTACTAGGAGGTATTCCGGAGGTGATTTCGGGACGGCTTACAGATCGGCTCCGGGAGCATACGTTCGCCTCTCCACAACAGTGCCGGCACAGTGTCGCCTATTGGTGCTATTGACATGAAGAAAGTAACCATCCAGACTCACGAGCGCAGCTCGGGGGGACTAGCGCCGACGCAAAGTTTTTCCAGGACCGACGCAACGTCTTTCCGAAGGGAACCTGACACCCCCTCGTAGGTGTGGGAAAGATTGTAGTGTATCCCAGCAGCACTACTCGAGTTTCACGCGCCAACATGGGGACTAAGAATTTATCCGACGACGGAGCGATGCAATCATTCAATGCGGCAAACAAGCATGAATCGGCGCCAATGCTTCCTTATACAGGCAGGAAAGAAGGCGTTTGACCAGGCAAGCTCTGGGGAGATTTCCGGCATGTTTCGGCTCTGCTTGGTCGACATGTGGCGCTGCAGTAGTGTCGAGACGCAGCAGCCAAAGCTCTCCTGCTTTGGGTAAGACAGTATGAGGGAGGGCAGTGCAAAGCGGCAAGAGCATTAGAACGACGGAGTTATCATTCTGCTACTGGGAGGAGGTGTAATCGACGGGTCATTTGTTCTTTTCTTGCTGGTATGAGTATCACAATCCCACTCTATGTAGTTGCTCTGTCTTCTGTTGAATCTTCTATTACCACAATCAACTTTGTTCAACACGCCACTCTTTTCACCCAGCCGCGGCGAAAATCGATACCGATATCACGAACTTCTCCTACCATCTGTGATGATAGAACCGCTCCACACCGTTCTTCCATCGACGCGATCAGCTCGAATAGTTTGCAGAACCTCCATCCTCTCGCCCAAACCGATCAAGAAAGAGCCTCCTCCCTCCTCCTAGCAACCCTTCTCCTGAATAGGAAGGAGGTAACCCATCACTGTGAATCTGCGCACAGACGTGAAACAGCGAGACAACGACAGCGACAACGACAAAGGCAAGAAGATATAGTTCAGAACAGGGCCACGAGGTTGCGAGGCCTTGTTGGGAGACTTCCAAAATATGTGACATGGAAAGAAACGAACCGTGCCCTCAAGAAAAAGCCGCCCCCTCCCTGATGAATCCATTTCCGCTGCGAGAACGCTCAGACCTAAAAACGGTGCTATGAAAAATCCTCCCATTCATGCATGCTCCTCGAGAATTGAAAGAATTGATTTTTTTGGGCGAGCGCAGCGACCAGACAGAGATTTCGAGCAAAAAGGCTCCAAGTCCTCCGTTAAAGTGCCGGGGCTTTGCCGGCGGCGCTGTGCTCAAGCTCGCACAGGAAGCAAAGTTTTCAAAAAACGTCCAAGTCATTGTAGACTGCAGCCAATTCCGCTCTACATTGACAGGATGTGCTCTCCCTTGCCGTGGTAGCGCTGGAGCTCAAGCCCTACTTCTCGCATGCGCTCAGCGCCTTTGCCAGGCTTGACTTTGTAAGCCTTCTCGCCTTTGGCGGCAGCCTTGGCACAAGCTTTTTGGTAGAGCTTCTCCTTCCTGCGCTGGCGTTTCTTTTCGAGCCCTTTGAAAATGTCAATCGCGCCACGCTTCGGGATGTCTCCATTGACGTTATCACCAACGACGTCTTCCGCTACCAATTCACCGGTCCGAAGGGAGCTCATTTTGCCAAGCATGAAGCCACCGCGAGGAAGGGATGCGGTGTGAGTAAGCTGTGGTCGGCTGGCAAGTATATCTGCGGTAGCCTCAAAGGCATGCCCAGTCGAGGGCGATGCGCGACGGGTGTTTGGCGGTGAAGTCATCATATTGACGGGTGCAGGCGACCGGGCACGATTTGGCGAATGACCGAACAGTTTGCGAGGTGGTGGAGAACGGGCCGTGTTTCTCCGGACTGGAGGCGGAGGGGAACGAGCGGTCGACTGACGTTTCAGCGGCCCCGGAGCTGGAGATCGGTGACGGACAGGTGGTGGCGGCGAGCGATGAGCGTTGCTTCGTGCACGAGGACGAGGCGAAGCTCGACGTCGAGCAGTCAGGTCACCGTCGAGTTCCTCGAGCTCTCCGTGTATCAGATTTTCCTTTTCGCTTTCGGAGTCAATAAGGTCTTCATCATCCTCCTCGTCAAGCTCTGGGTCCGAAGTAGGAAAGCTAGGGTCAATATCCTGAGGTCGTGCCTTGTGCCTGGCAGCCTCTTTCTCTTTCAAGTGATTCAGGTATGCTTGCTCCAATGGACGATCTTCGTCTAAAGTGCCACAGACGAAGTCGGTCGAGTCTGGAAGATCCACGGGGGCCGCACGAGTACGCATAGGCACATTGAGCTTGTGGTGTCTGCGATGAACATTCTTCGGGACAGGTCGAGCGAAGTGATTGCCCGAGTGCATTGAGCTGGCAGATCCCACAGACGAAGATGGGGCGGTGTTGTCCTTCTTGGCCAGAGCTAGGCGGTCCAGGTGATCAATCGAAGTCGCTGCAGTTGATAGAGCCCCTGGTCTCCACCAATCCTCGTCGCTCTCTTCGCCTTCAGAGTCCGACTCAGCAAATCCATCCTCGTCATCCGTGTGAAAGCCATCGTCAGACTCCTCTTCGGCTTCAATGCCATCTTCCTCATCGTCGTTATCGGCATCGTCGTCATCTCCGTCATCCAGATTATCCTCGTCTTCATCTTCCTCCTCTTCCTCCGCAACCACCTCCTCTTCTACCTCTTCGCAAGCTTTACGGATGATGTTCTCTTTCTGCAAAGTGTCACTCACGGTCAGCCGGCTCCGGTGGCATGTAGACTCCTGGACCCATTCCTCCGGCTCGTCTTCACTAGAGGCGAACTCGTGAAAGCGGGTAGCGGCAGTGCTCATGTCTGAATCGTTGGACAATTTGCGTTGGGTTGACATCCCGACGTTGGGTGTAGCTGGTGTCCCGGTAGTGGTGACGATTACGGGAGTCTTCCGAACGCTGCGCGGAGATACATGGGTAACAGTGCTGTCAGATCCTCGATGTGCTTTGGCCTCGTCTCCTTTCAAAGACTTCCGCTCCGGAGGCGCTGGGCTTACTGGACGTCGTGGGCCGATGGACGCCTTATCCACACGTTTGGCTTCGGCACCGCCACGGGTTGGACAGACGAACTTGAGCGTACATTTCCGCTTTGGCGGTTCTGAGCTCTGCGGCTCGACCTCCTTTGGCGGAGACGGCACAGGTTGTGATGTAGGGGCCGTCTTCTCCTTGTTACCACAAGCGAAGCTGATACATCGCTTTCGTCCCAGGCCTTCCTCAACAGACTTCTCTGGGGCAGTCTCGGCGACCTTCTCCTCATGTCCAATGATCTGAGGCTCCTTGGTCAAAGGCATTGGCTTCTCGCTGATCGGTATGATACTTCGGACGTGGGTGGGCGGGAGAAGAGGGCTGATGGCAGGGCTTGCAACGCTGTGGCCATCATCGCTCGTGAGCTCTGCGGTGGAGGCCACGGATGGGTTGCTCCAAGTCGATTGTGTACTGAGCGCACGTGGCGGTCTCCGAGACATGTCCTCCTCGTCTGTGTGTTCGGTCTCGGAATGCAATTGTCGAGTGAGAAGCGACTCCCTCCGATTTAACATGCGCGGGTTGGCTTTGTCAAAAGCGTGATGGATGTGGGAAGCGTGATTGAGTTCGTCGGGTGGTTCGTCGACCTCAGCGGTCAGATCTTCGACTGGGTCCATGCTGCTGCTGGTGGGCTGGATTGTGCGTTGTGCGGTGGCGTGGTGGTCCATATCGGCGTTTTAATCGGAGTGTGGTTTGGATGTAGGTAATCGAGGTTTTCGGTGTGTGTAAAGGTGCGGCGGGCACGGTCGAGCAAGACCGCGCTCGAGGTGTGATGTTGGTGAACGCTGCGCGCGTCAAGGATGCGACCCGACGGGCCGCGGTTGCTATAAGGAAAGAGACATGGCGTATGGGTGTAGATTATGGCGATTGTCGCTGAGAAGGGAGGAGGAGAGGAAGTTTATGGCGGGCGGTGGAGGTGAAGCGGTGGGTGAATGCGGTGATACGCCCAGAATGTGATGACGTGCAGGTGTTGCGAGGAGCCAGGATAGGGTGGCTGTAGAGAGTGGACGTTTTATGAATGCAGGAAGTCGCTGGAAAGCAGGTCGCAGTCGCAGGGCTGTGAGGGCCGCGAGTGGCGGACCGCAGAGGTGAGGAAGTCCCGGCAGGAGAGTGCCGATGATGTCTCGTGGGTGTCTGAACGCGTTTCGCAGGGCAGCCGACGTAGCCGGGCGATACGTGATGTGCTGTGGGTGTTGGGATGTCGACGGTGCGTGTGGTAGAAAGGTCCAATGGTGGAAGGGTGGAAGGGTGGAAAGGTGGAAAGGTGGTGGTAGTGGTAGTGGTAGTGGTAGTGGTAGTGATGATAATGGCCGAGCAGAGCAGCGCAGTGCAGCGCGGGTGGAACACAAGAAGCGGGCGAGTGGTCCAAATGAGGCACCCAAGGCCTGTGCTTCCGTACGGCAATTTTCCTTCCGTCGACTGCAACGCTATCGCCCTAGCGCTTTGCACGCCATGCCAGCGCTGCGATTGGCCGACCGCACTGCCGCCCTGCACAGGGCAACAAAGAAGACTCGAGGAAGATATCGCTGCTTTCTGTCCCTTCTCCACTGTTCCCTCCTATCGAGTAGTAATAATATCAACAAATGCCTGCGCGCCGGTGGCCTGTTGCACGGCAGCGCTGGGAATGTTGATTAGTAGTTGTGTGGTTGTGCACCACACCACACCCGTGCACAAGCGCGTTCCCTCTTCGCCGGCTGACCGAGACAGCCCTCAATTTCTTAGCAGATTCGTCGGTGGCGCCCGCCGAGAAGAGTGACGTCAATCAATCAATCAATCAATCAATCGTTCGATCCATCAATCAATACTTGACTCTGCCACAGGCATCCTTTTCGATGCCACCCGTTTGGAATGAACATCGGACGTCTCTGCCTGTTTGCATCGACGCTGCATTGCTGCAGAGGGCACATGGCTCAGTCGCGCGGCCAACGACACCAACATGCAATGCAGGAGGCGCCGCTTTTGTGCCTGTCTGGCATCGACCGCTCCTGCAGATACCCGCGCCAGTTCCCTGCAGTGAGGCATTTATTTCTTCGCCGCAACACCCACACCCACAGCACCAGTAGTAAGCCTACCTAATAACACGCCGCATGATCCCGCGCCTGCTGAGAGATGCCACGCACCGCTGGCCCTGCTTTTCCTCGGCTCCACGCCTGCCTCGCACAGCCATCACATGCTCCTCCCTCCCGCTGCACCACAAGAAAATAATCGCCTCCTTTCGCCAGCTCACCAGCAACAATTTGCCGGCACCTTGACGCGCCCAGCGAGCCGAAACGCCATCTCATGTGCTCGTTTTGCTCCTGATCGCTGACCGCCTAGCTGAAGCACAGTCAGCGCCTATCTCGCAGTAACTACTCGCAAGACGTCCATGTCCATTATTGCCCCGTGCGATACTACTTGCCGCTTCCCTAGTCATCGTCATCGTCATCGTCATCGTCATCCTGTCGCGGACACCGGCGCTGAATTCTTCCTACCGGCGAGCATTGCCTGTCGTGAAAATAATACCGCTACTGTAATCTGCAACGCCAAGGATCCGGTTGAGAAGCCGACAAGAGCCCTCGCTCTAGTACATACCGGATGGGATTGGAAGCCAGCACTACCGACACCTAGCCCACTGTCAACCTGCGGATACTGAGATAGTGTTCACTGCTTGAGAGCTTCGACTTGCCGTCTCATGCTGTAACGAATAGGAGTCGAAATCCTCTCGTGCCACGAGTGAAGCGGAAAAGCACATGCAAGGCGAAAGATTGACTCTGGAGAACGAGTGTTGCGTGGCCGTCCGCCTGTAGAGTGCAGCTCCAAAGTACGTACCTAAACAGGCCCGATTCGATGAGATTGATTACCTCCGAATAATCCTGCCGCCGAGACCGCTCTGGAATGTCAGCCACCAAACAGTTAGCGAGCAATAAACCACGACAGGATAGTTCCTTCGAATCACGCTTAGACTGGCATATACTGTGCGATGAAGATGTACCACTTTCCTAACAAGTACGCTTCCACACAACTTCGCCATCCTCCGCTACAACATCTCCTTCTCTGCCACGCGCAACAGCTAAAAACTCTTCGTCTTTGTCCGGTTCCTTCCCCCACAGACATACTATCGTCATGCATGCAAGCCACTACATGTACTGAAGCTCAGCGGGGTGTCTGTTACTTCTGAGCTCCATGTCCGAGAGTACGACATACGCGGCTTTGCAGCTTTTGTCGCGCGAACACAACTCAAGCTCACCAAGCTCTAGGCCTTCGAAGGAACCGTTTCGGCTTCTCCAACGAAAGCGTCTCCCTCTACACCATCTCCCGTGATCTGGCGGACTACAGGCTCCGCGACGAGGAGATCACCGATGCGTCTCGTCTACTTGCATCGGATCAATAGATGCTCGGCTGTACACAATCCTGCGGAGGGAGGGCTGTCCGCAGGCACCTTCGGCCACAAAGAACTGCCAAAGGCCAAGGTGGCATCTATTGGACGCGAAAAGGTCGATGCCGAGGTGCCCCAAGTTGTCGTAAGTGAAGCACATGGCACTGCTTCATGTTCAGGTATGGTTGATATGGGACTATCCTAGCTCGCACCGGCTCGAGAGTAATGCAAGACAGCGTGAGAGCGTCTCATCAGCATATAAGCTGCAAATTCACAATCCGGATCCATGTGCGATAAGCAGATTTAGGTATACCGGAGCAGTGGAAAGACGTAGTACACGCATACGGAAGACCAGTTGCGGTGCTCCCTGCATGCTCCGGTCTGCTGGAGCACTCCTTGGACCAGCGAGCCGATCGCACGCCGACCAAGTTCCGCCATCACGTGTTGGAGAGACACGGTCGAGCCCTTTCATTACAGCCTCTTCAAACAACGAGTGTTTCAACGTCAGGTGCAATAATCTCCCTGACTCCATTCATCGTGGGTGCAGTGCACGGGCTCTGAAGTCGCCGCAATGACAGTCTCTACCTTACTTCGCCATATGCCAACTCTTTCCCCGATGGATTTCTGGTTCTAGACCTCGGAGACCACCGACCCAAGGTCACTATGCTATCACATACCCGGTTGATCAGACCCAGTTCTAATGTCCACGTTTGCCTCGCAGTATCCCACAGACTTCGAATTCTGTCTCGTGGAAAAGCTACAATTTGCAAGCGTGCTTCGCGACAGTTCCTATATCGAATCCTTCCCGGCTCGTAAAGGTCTCTACAACATCGAGAACGGAGAGCTCGGCCTCTGATCAACCCTATCGAATGCCCTTACAGTCAGTCAGGACTTCCACGGAGCCGCGTTCAAGAAGGATTCGAAGTCGCACTCCAATTCTTCCGCTTCATCTATGGAAGAACATCAGTATATCGTGCTGAATGTAGTTGAGATGTCCTGAACATTACTTGTGCAGCTTGCTTTGCTCTCGGTTCAGGCGATGTCAGCTCTTCGAGTCTTCAGTGGACGCCTCAATTGTTTAGGCGCTTCCTCCGCTCGGCAAAATTGTTCTAATCATGAGAAAAAGGGCAGGTTTGACGTTGATGATGGTCATGGGGCGGTGAACTCACCTTTTTGAGCAGGAATAGCCTGGGTCCGTACTTACATTCTTTCGAATCGCGGGGCCCGGTGACGGTCGATTGGTTCCTCAAATCTCTTGCCGTCTTCAGGTCTCTCTAGGAATGGTTTGGAAGTGGCATTTGTTAAAGCAGAATCTCTCGGCAGCTGCTGTCGTCTTTCCTGGTCGTGAAGGCCTATACAAACAGGAATTCATTGACTGAGATTTGACTTTTGCTGCAAAGATATGGCGCGAGCAAACTGTTGGACTGAAGCGGTAAAGGTCCCAACAAGAGCCTGACCGGATCGATTGGATTGATCCGGTGACTGCCATCACCAAACCATTATATACACAGAGCGACTTTGAGTCTTGCAGATCCCACCGCTGCCTAAAAACTATGCGGTCCTCTCATTATGATGGACATTCGTTCGATATGTGCCATGGACGAAACGGGATGAGAAAGGATGAGCCATAGCTCGTCATGGGATAGGTGCTGAGTCCTTGCTCTGAACGCATAACATCTCTCTTGCACGCTTGTTTAAGCTCAGTACCTACACTTTAGCACTGTTGATTCATATCTTAATGACTGCTACAGCATTAGCGTCTAATGCTGGGTCGCAGCGTTTGCTGTTTGCAGCCTCTGACCACCTTCGACGGCAAGGGGTAAATGCGGATTTCTCTTCAATGCCGGCTGAGAGAGGACACTTCAATGCCCACGCAGCCTCGATACTTGCTACGTCAAGACGTGCAACTGGAAGAGATCACCGGTAAAACCTCGGGATATCATCTGATTGTGCCCTAGCGCGGTTCGTCAGCAGCGGCGCCTGAACGATCTCATTGTACGACATTTCTGCACTGCGAATCCTAGACGATCATAGTCCCGCGGTACTCGAACGTCAGGTATACACTGTCTAGACTTGCTGAATATTGGTGTTGCGTTCTTAATCGGAAGCGGTTTGCTATGCGCGTCCGCCTCCAAGCAGCGCTGCAATACCGCGTGCTGAAGTTCATCCGGTCAACCATTTCGCACGATCTCGTAGTCGGCATGTTTGTTTGATGTCACAATCTATGGAGCACTATAGTCACGTGAGCCAAGCAGATTAGCTAAGCAAGTCTAGCGCATCCTCCTCAGGAAGACATCACTTCATTATTGGCTCTCTAAGCGCGCATAACGCGAGAGCTTGCACGTTACCTGGAGGAATGGCTGCTTTATGTATCCTTCGCATTGCATCCGTTGCAGATGTTCACCGTCGTCCTCCTCGAACTCTTCTGTAAAGTCGTCCTTCTGTTGCTCACCATCCAGGCATCCCATACCTTGACCACCGAGTACATCAACGCCCTTCGGGAGGCCGGAAGAGCTTACCTCACCATCTACGAACTGCTCTACACCCAAGAAAGGCTGCCGCTGAGGATTTGAACATTACGTCGAGAAGAGCAAGCGAAGGAACACATAATGCCTGCTGGTCCAGGCGAATCTCTTGTGACTACCGTGTAAGATACAGGCCTGGGACGGAGGAAGAGTAAGCACAGCATATCGTTGACAGAAGCTCAGCTTTGGGGACGTACACTATTACTTCGGCAAGCCCTCGTCAGTACCACAACACCATCGATTCGATAGGGGAAGCTATGTATACCTGTTCAACAACGCGGCCCAGCGGCAAGCAAAACTAGAGATCGCGAACCACGCGGGAACTGCAGAACAAGATGCCTTCGATGGCTACCTGAACGCGGCCACTGTTCAATATTCACATCTCCAGCCTACCCTGTTTACCATCGTTGTTCATCCTGCTGCTGTCCAGGACCAGTCCATGTGGCATTTGCCCGGCTTTGACGAGAGGAACCAGCAAAAGTATATGTACAAGCTGCACACGATTGATCTATATCTTTGGACCGAGAGAGATGCGAACAGCTTCTTGGGTCACTTGAAGACGATTCTCAGCCGTGAGCAGCTGGACATCAAGAATGCGCCTGCTTCGAGTACACCCCATGCAGAGCACCGCGACTCTATGAGCCCTGTTGTGCAGCAGCTGGAGAAGACGGCTATCGGGTCCGCCTTTCCTCCAAGAGCAATCAGTGCGGTCTCAGCACACTCGCTACCCGGTCCTCCAACTCCAGCCTCTGCAGAATCTCTGAAACCAGTTACTCCGTTGGCTTACAACCCCGCCGCGCCAGCAGCTCCAGAGCCTGTTCAGTATCGCGAGAAGACGCCCCCTCCGCCTGATGACGGTACGGGTACTGGATTGAACAATGCAGCCAAGTACGATACCGTGCCGCAGCAGCCGTATGCACCGGGGTCATACCAGAACTCAGCTCAGACAACACCGCACAATGCCTACTTTAGCGGTCCACCCCAACACCGCAGCATTTCCTCTCAGTCGAGCTTCCCCGGTCCACCAGGAGGCGTGCCTCCTCCACCTCAACAGCAACGAACACCATCTTTCGGCCCAATGGCTCAGAGCACTGTCCCGCAACCTCCGCCATCGAACCAGACCCCATTCTCACGTGAATCCTCGTATGGTGCTGCTCAAGCGCAAACACAATACGCAAACTACAATCCTCAACAACAAACCCAGTATGCCAATTACCCCGGTAGCCCGGGCTTCAACTCGCAGCTCCCTCCCACTCCTTCGGCTCCACCAGCTTATTCCGCCGGACCACTGCAATCGCCAGGCCTCCCGCCTCCTCCACCGCAACAACATCAACATCTCCAACAACAGCAACAACAGCAACAAGGACAGCAACAAACCCCAGGCGGAGGCTACAGCAACTATTCCTACAGCGCCGCGCAGAATGCCCAGGCAGGAGACGTCAACACACACGGCGCTTATACCGGAGACATGCATAGCCAAGTCTATCGGCCTACGGAAGCCGAAGCAACATCGCATCACCCCAAGCCCAGGAGGACGCAGACAGGCTCTGCTTCCACCGAGGGAAAGAATCCGAAGATTTCAGAAAGTTTTGGAAATTTGGAGGGCAAGGTGGGAAAATATTTGACCAAATTGGACAAGCTGTGGTAAGAGGGTCCACGGACGATCTGGTGAGGCTCCAGCATTTGCGCGGCGTTTCTGGGAGACGACAGGTACAGCGACTCGCAGCATATTTGTTAATTGAAAACATTGGGGCGCAGTTCGATCGTGAATGCAGCATCGTCGCTTTTACAAATACATCATTCCCTCTCTGACCTAAAAAGAGCAGGAGCCGGTAGGTCATTATTCCGTGGAGCCCATTTGGTCCTCTTGTGGTGACGAACGCAGCCACGTCTTGACTCTCCCTTGGACGCCAGCTTTCACGGCCATTTTCGTACCTCGAAGCCAATCGAGTCCCTAAGCCTCACCACCCTTGACGTCGACACCGCCCTCTGGATACTCCTCAATCTTCTTCTCGAATCGAGACTCGATGGCCTGGATGACATTCTCATCACGCTCTGTGCTGACGAAGCTGATGGCAACACCCTTGGTACCAAAACGACCGGCACGTCCAACACGATGCAGGTATGTGTCTGCCGCAGAGGCGAGGGACTCCTTCGAGAGCGGATCAAATTCCTTGGAGGTCGCCTCTGGCATGTCGTAATTGATGGCCAAGTTGATGCGCTCGATGTCAATTCCACGCCCGAACACGTCTGTGCTGACACAGATACGCTTGTCGTAGTTCTTGAAAGCGGTGTAGCGCTCGATACTGTTGAAGGATTAGTGACTAATTGACTCGAGCAATGTTCTAATTGACATACCGCTCGGCCTGGCTCACGCCCGAGTGAACTGCAATCGAGGGGAAGTTGCACTCTCGCAGGAGACGATCAAGCTCCGTCGCGCGCTGAGTGCTCTTGACGAAGATGATGACCTGGTTGTATGTGAGGTTGTCAAGTAAGTCGTTGAGCTTTCGGTTCTTCTCGCCCTCGGCACAATTGATGAAGTACTGTTGGAGACCGTGCAGGGTGAGCTTCGTCTCATCGTCGACATAGATCTCCAGAGGGTTCTGCATGAACTTCTTGCAGATAGGTCGTGTGCCCTGGGACAGTGTGGCCGAAAACATCATCACTTGCTTCTGGGTAGGTGTAGCACGGAAGATCTCCTGGACGTCGCGGCGCATGTCTGGTTCACTCTGGTCAGTTTCTAGATTCGAAGCATGTTGAAGCTTTCAGACTTACCGATCTGATCGAGCATCTTGTCGCACTCGTCAAGTACGAAGCGGTTGACACTGCCGAGGCGAAGCTTCTTGTCCCTCACGAGTGCATTGAGGCGGCCTGGGGTTCCAACAATGATGTGTGGGTGAGTCTCCTTGTCCTTCAACACAGCCTCGTCCTTCTTGATGTCGACGCCACCGTAGAACACAGAAGTCTTCACGGCGGGCATGTACTTGCTGAAACGCGCGTACTCATTCTTGATCTGGAAGGCAAGCTCACGCGTGTGGCACATGACCAGAACGCTGACTTCGCCATTGACGGGCTCGATCTGCTGCAATGTGGAGAGGACGAAGACAGCTGTCTTTCCGAGACCAGACTTCGCCTGACAGAGAACATCGGTTCCGAGAATGGCCTGCGGAATGCATTTTTGTTGGACTGTTGAGGAAGATGTTAGAGTTTATTCGTCCAATCGTTTGTAGCGCGAAAAGAGTGCGAAGAGAGCGTCCGTCCATCATCAGTGTCCATCGTCCTCACGGAACACACGTGACTCGCTGTCTAGAGACGCGAATGTTGCACGTGAGACAGTCTTTCAGGTCTTCGGTAGCCATCTTGACCCTCCCCCGGAGGCATTCTTCGCGCCCCTGCAGCGCTGCATCCGCAACTCTCTCGAGACCGCGTACATCAGGGCCGCCATTTGAAGTCTGTATGGTGCCCTGAGTCTTGTCTGAAATCCCAGGCAGGACGTAGAGTGCAGGATGCCCGAAAGCCGTGACCGCGCCGCCACGCATGCCTCATGCGCACCGGGCGTACTCTTCTGCTCGCGACTTCTATACTTGATTCGCTCTGATGCGCTAGACGTATGGACGGACGCTCCTCGATCGCTCGGTGTGTGGCTCGGAGGCTCAAAGCAGCATATTCAATGGAGATGACTAACCCTCTGATGGATGCTCGAAACCGCAGTCCGTGATGGCCTTGAGGAGCTCTGGCTTCAAGAGAAAGTCGCGAAAGCTGACCGAGTGGATACCGACATAGCTGCCCTTGGCTCCTGCTCCGGTGACAGTCAGGTCGCCTTTCTTGGCCTCGCCGTTGCTGGCAGCGCCCGTCGCCCCGGTGGCGGTGGCGCCCTCGGTGGGCTGGAGCTCCTCGTCGGAGTAGTCGATCAGGTCTTCCTCGCCAGACATGTTGATGGTTGTGGGGTGTTAGTGGTGGATTTGCGGTGGATGTTGTCGCGTGCGCGGAAGCCTCAGCCTCGACCTGTCGGCGGCAGACAGTCGGCTGGCGAAAGCGGATATGGGAGGGAGGTGATGCGGGCGGTGGTACTCGAGGAGATTCTTGCAGTATTTGCGACGCTGCGATGCTCGGTGGCGACGGTCGAGGAGAGGTGATGATGGAGATTGTGGTTGTGCAAAGTGAAGGTGATGGAGAGCGAAGGAAGTCAGGGAAGGCCAAACAGCAAGGCACGCACAGGGCGCGCGCGGCGCGGCGCGGCTCTCCCCGTGAATTTATGTGCCTAAGGCAGACAATTTTCAGCCTCTTCTCATTCCGGGCAATGCAAACTTGCAAGTTGCACGACTGGTTATGTGTTCAGTAATCATCCGGTAATCATCACCCTTGACTCGCGCGTACCTCACTTCTTCTTCTTCTTCTCCTACTAGACTGTCGAGAGGTGACTCTCCAAATACAGGAACTACACGCCATTGAACCCGAGTCCTCCTCCCTGGAGAGCAGGACGCATCATGGCCAAAGACAGATCCAAGGGAGCAAAAGGTGTGACATCCAAGCATCTTGACGCCCGAGTCTCGTTTCTGCACCAGGCTGCATCGCATCTCGCTACGCTCCACCGCTCCAGTCCGGTCGCGCGTGTTGCCAACACACCTCCAAGTCGACATTTGCAAAGCGAAGGTGCTGGCGGACAACAGGAAAGATCCATGGGAGAGGAATCGCACACGACGGCCGTAGTCAAAGAGGCTTCTCGACTCGAGCCGTTCTCAAGGGGCGTGCCACTTCATCTATCCTCTCAGCTTCGCCAAGTAGCTTTGAAATCCCAAATCCGGCTGCACCCTTCCGTCAAACGCTCCAGCTGCAAGACTTGCAATTCGGTACTGATCGAAGGTCATACCTGCATAAAATCTGTGGAGAATCTTTCACGAGGCGGCAGAAAGCCCCATGCGGATACACTTATCATCCAGTGCTCTGCTTGTGGAACGAAGAAGAGGTACCCTATTGGATCTAGACGGCCGGTTCGGACTCAAAAGAAAACCAAGCATACCAAACCCCCGCCAGGCACTGAGATCATCCAATCCACGGCACCAAATCAGAAAAAGTGATTTTAGGCATAGTACAGCTGCAACCATGGACTTCGGCATGAGCGAATGAGAGGCGTTTGAATCTGAAGGTCTCGGGATTGAACCTCACCCGCTCGTCTGAGACCCGATCTTACTCAACAGCGGATACAACGACGAGTGGTTGTCTCTGACCTGGAAATACATTGCTCTAATGTCCAGAGAGGCTTGGAAACGCATGAACACTTCTGTCAGCCAAGGATACGACTCTGCAAGCGCCTTCGGTATACTTTGACGATATACGTTAGATGTTGGCGATTCGCGAAGAAAATTCGAGTATTCTGTCTTTTGCGGACACTCCAGCCCTTCCGGAACGCGAATATATGTCCACCTGACAGCGCATACCGCTATACTCACTGGCTTCTTCAATCATCAACGCGTTCCTCGCCAGGAATGCGATCGCCGTGAACCTCGCAAACGAAAGGCTGTGGGCTTCGATCCTGCTGCAGCCAGCCCCTTCATCTTCTGAGATGGCAGTTTGATCGTTGGTTGGCGGCTGGCCGGGCCTGGAAGTCGTCTTGTAGCTCGGCTGTCTGGCACACATTCCATTCGCCTTCTTTCTGGGTCTCTGCGCAGCGAGAACACGCCGGCGTACCTGTGCATCCTGGACGATCCGTCCGCCATGAGGTATCCAGACGTTTTTCGATGTTTCGTAGAGTGCTAGTCATGGCGTCCACGTCTTTACTAAGGGCTGCCAGGGTGGTGTTGTAGCTCTCTGCCAGCTGCAACATCTTGCCCATGACGTCGTCCTCCTTCGTTGGTGGCACGTCACGGTAATGACACTCGATGGTCTGATCCGAGCACTATGACCTTCAGCCTGCTGGACCTCTAGGCGCGCGCCTGCCATACGTACCGGTCTACAGGGCTCGTTCCCGTCACATCTCTGTTTCTTCCTCCTACATTCGTCGCACGCCGTTCTGGTTCTTGTTATCTTCTCGGCCCGCGACTGGAGCTCAGCTCCTCTATGCCCGTGAGACAATTGCTGGCCTTGCGCTCTCGGCCAGTATGCGCTTGCGGGCGTAGAAGGGACGCCAAAAGTACCGACATCGGCAGACGACTGCACTCGATGCCTTGATGCGCTCGCAAAGCCTGCGCCAGAAGTGGGTCGCGGTTGTTCAGAGTAAGACATGTCAAAACTCTGCGGCAGAAAGACATGGGACTGCCGTGGCTCGTACGGTATAGAAGGCACTTGAACGTACCATAATGCTTCCATGTCGAAGTCTTGCTGCCTGCGTGCGTCCATGGAGTGAAAAGAGAAACGGCTTGCCGAGTTTCTAGGTATGCAAAACTTCGAAGGCGAGGTTGTGCGCTCTGGGCGTACAAAGTGAGCTACCGGCGATGACATTCATAAGGAAGACCCTACAGGACGGCCATTGCACCGCATTCGCGCTCGGCATGATTACCCCGAAGCGATGGCGGCATCCTCCGCATGAGCGCAATGAGAAACACTGTGCCTCATTACGGGTAGACCATTATTGAGGGAAATCAACGGAAAACCGTCTGCCTGATGGCTACCCTACTTCGGTATTGTCAAGCGCGGGAAATCTGTTATAAATCCGCGTTCGAAGCTCGATAGCATGGCAAAGCCCTTCCTCCATACCTTGGACACATCCGTAGTCGTGCCCTCTACGACAAATTGCTGAGAATGGATCTTGGCATGGAGCCGAAGGGTGCATACGGTGACGGTAGGGCGGAGTTGGATCGTGGACGCCGGCGGACGACCTCCATTTGCAAGCAGTTCCCACGAATTTGGAGTTCAGACAACAGCTCAATCACCCAGTGGCTTTGATGACCGCGTGGGTGGAGCCCCAGGCCCCGGATTGCTCAACATAGCACAGTGCCCTCGTGGGCTACTCGAGGCTTGCAGCAGCAGAAAGTCTCTCGCAATAGCATCATCAGCAACCTGGTCCTTGTAATGCTGTCAGGTGCGTTGTTCTAGACTCTTCTGGGCCTTCTCGGGCACCCTACGGTTGTTTGATACAGCAAAAACATCGGGCGCGTTCGTCAAGATGCGTCCGCTAGTCTGCAACGTGGCGTGGAACTTCACAAGCCTCCTGCAAAGACTTCCGGAGCGAGAATCCGACCACGCATCTGTACCGAATTTGGCGCATAGTTGATCTGCCAAGAACGATGGCCTACCTTTGTCATCAGAGAAGTCCATACTGCCAATTCGGAGGCAATTCCGAAGGTTTCCGCCAGGCGTAAAGCCGAGTTCGCTTACAACGGCTGCAACGGCCGCGATTGTGTCTCGCTCGACGTAATCCTCTTGACGATTGCTTTGCTGCAACAGACCTCCCGTGCAGGACCGCGGACGATTGATATACCGCTCCAACTCGTGTCACTTTGACTCAAGTGGGCACCCACCACCCTGCAGAGTATCCAAGGCGACTGTTTGGAAGGCATGTTACACGGCTAGCTCCAACTGCAACGTTCACGTTGTGCACGTGGGCAGGAAGCGCCTGCGAGAATCGAAAGGATTTCCGACATTGGCCGGATCGAGATATCTACTGTGGACCAACGTTGCATTCGAAATGAACCAAAAGGATCGCGAAGATGGCATCCGTTATGGTATGCTGAGATCGACAAGTTACAGCCGCAGAGCAGTCCTGCAACTTGCGAGTGGTCCAGGTTATCACAGCATCGATGATCGATTGTGATGCTCTTTTCTCCGGACTTTTACGCGAATCAAGAGTCGTCCAGACCATCGTTTCCCAGTTGTGGGCATCCGAGACCTTCCACTGCGACCGACGTGCTGTGCCTTCGACGTACCGGCAAACCGACAGCATGTTTTCGCTGATCGACATGAAAAATACTTAAAAGATCGCTCTTGCATCGAAAAAGCTGTTGAGAGATCCACTAATCGATCTGCAGTGCTGCAGGTTACGATTCCACCGCAGCTATTCGCTGTGGTATAGAAGGGACTGTGCTTTTGGGTGGACGTACAGTGAACCGAGCGCAGGCGAAGGACAAGGAATAGCCTTTTGCAAAGCCTCACTCCCTTTTGCAATAGATCTCGCGGCTCTTCGTCCTGCCATTCGACTCTCTGTGCTCCAGCGTCATTCTCTCTGGTTGTTGGACTTGGCAATGGCCGCAGTGGCGTGCTGCTACTGCCCGATCCGTCCCACCGCCCTGCGCGTTGTGGTGGCTTTTGCTTCGCATGCGGCTGAGAGTGCTTTTGCTGCACACTAGAGAGGACAGGCTGCTCCAATGCCTCGTCTGTTGAACTTCGCCCTCTCATGCGTGTCCGCTGTCGTGGCCACTTTCAGAGGAGCGTGCTGATGAGTCTTGCACTGACAAGCACTTTGTCTCCACTTATATTTAGCGTACCGCACAGTTGCCATACAGAGAGTGTTGACCTTATGGCAGAGAATACCACACAGTGGCCACGCTCTCACAGGTTGTTTATATGGCTTCACCTGTTCGAAGTGGACATAATGTGTGAAACGACCCAATGTCGTATCTTTGCCGCCTTTGATGAGTCGCACACCGCATACTGCCTCGGTACTTCTCCTCACATATCCGTTCAAGCGACGGATGTCGAGGCGAGACTCCATCCGTTCTCTGGTATCCACCAAATTCTCTTACTCGTTCAAACAGCAACTACTTGGTCGTGAGTACAGCCATGGAGTCTCATCAAGACACGGTACCCGCAGTCTACATGCGTGGTGGCACCAGCAAAGCCCTCTTCCTCCATGAGAAGGACATTCCTCCCCAAGGGCCTTCCAGAGACCGCTTTCTAATGCGAGTGATGGGCTCGCCAGATCCAATGCAAATCGATGGCATGGGAGGTACATACCCAGTGACTTCCAAAGTCGCCATCATTCGGCCTTCTCGTCGGGAGGACGTTGACGTCGATTTCATTTTCGCGCAAGTCTCCGTGAACGAGCGCTTCGTAGATTACGACGCCGGATGCGGAAACATTTCTTCTGGAGTAGGACCTTTCGCCATTAATGAGGGGTTGGTCAGACAGAAGAGACTCGGCAGTGCCGCAGAGGGATACACAACGCAGGAAGTCAGGATCTTTCAGCCTTTGAGCACCAAGAAGGTTCTAGTGGCACACGTACCTATCGATGCGCAGGGACGCTTCACTGCAAAGGGAGGTTACGAGATTGCAGGATGTCCAGGCAGTGGGTCGCCAATATTGATGGATTATCGCTACGTTCGTAGCCCGTGCAAATGACGAGAACGCTTCTGACAAGACGCAGACAATCGGGGGCGGCGTTGACAGAGGCCTCATACCCACCGGGAAGCCTCTAGATACCATGGAGCTGAACGGCCGAACGATAGAATACAGTATCTGCGATGCCGCCCACATCATAGCTTTCGCCAGAGCCAGCGATTTTGGTCTGAAAGGCGACGAACACCCAAAGTCCATCAATGAGGATAAAGAGCTTCTCGATCGCGTCAGAGCCTTCCGTGGCAAGGCTGCATATTCCGTGGGCCTGTGTCGCGATCCATCAACCGTCGACAAAGATTCCCCAATCTTGCCAATGGTGGCGTTACTCTCAGAGACACCGGATCCAAAAGCACACATCCAGTCGCGACTGTTTCTTGACAACGCTTGTCATTCAGCAATGGCAGGTGCAGGCGCAACGTGCACTGCTGCGTGTAGTCGTGTTCGCGGATCCCTTGTGGCCGCGATCATGCGACCGGAAGCGCTGGAGAAGAACGTGTTCCATGTACATCATCCGTCCGGCATCTTACCAATATCGATTGAGACTGGCGCACCTGACGAGAAAGGCTTCCCGACTTTTGAGACGCTTTCGTTTGTTCGCACCGCTAGATATCTCTTCAAAGGGGACTTGTTCGTCCCTGACGACTTCGACGTGTCCTACAACAGCGACGAGACGCATGCACACACCACGAGAGAGGCATAGAGATCGCAATAAGACAAGCTCGTCTTCCAAAAGTAAGAGAAACCACATGGTCCACAGCGAGACTGTCAGCTGGGTCAACCTTCGGTGCGTGGGCCTTATCAACGGGAAAGAAAATGCACAACAGAACTTCTTCCGCGTGTGCATGGTCACTGTTTGCGAGTCTGGATAATCTTGAATTCTTGTCTCATCCAGGCGATCCTCTGCATCGTTCGACATTGGACCTGCCTCACACCAATGCTGACTGGATTCTCTAGCCCCATCTGGCTACCATTTTTTTTTTTACAGCGCCAATCGCCCCCCGGACCATGCACCTCCGTCACTTGCTGCCAATCTCGTTATTTTCCGCTCTTGCGGCTGCTCGGAGACATGGCTCTTCTACCGACAGAGTTCGAGCGGTGCCCATCAGACCAGGTGATGGTAACGGCGTTCGCAACCAGACGGTCATACCAATTCCACCGGACGTTGTTGACTACAACTTTCGTCGTTCTCCCCCGGAGCAGCAATTTATCTTGAAAACAGACAGTGAGAGCTTCTACCACGGTTTGAATGGTAATCACTGTATGCTCGGTGGAAGTCAGAGCAGATAATTGACCAGGTTCTTCTATAGCGAACCATCCCATTTCGAATCTAACAGTCTACACCAATGGCATCCATGAGCGCATACTCTCGCTGGGCCGCCTCGACGGACTTCTCGACTGGGCCAACTGCACAGACCACTCGATCAGGCTTCAATTCTTGCCAGAGGTCGAGTTCCAGAAGATTAGACAAGACTGGGAGTGGGTGAACACGGCTCAGAAGAATTACATCATATTCGTGACCACGAACAGTCATTGTGACAGGGGACCCCATGACCCGGGATTCCTACAGCCCTGGCACGTAAGTGAGGCTCATTTCGACAGTGAGGAGAACAGCATTAAAATTGTGGCAGAACCAAAAGAGCCAAAAGAGGCCTTTCAAAATTGGCACCTTCAAGCGAATAGCAAAGGCATCCTCCCAGATCGACCCGCAAAGCGCGGCTTCAGCTCTCATGGCGGGATGGTTGATGTCTCTGTCCATATCCCGCAAGTCGGATATGGATTCGGAAGTGGATTGATCATCCAGGACACGGTGATCGGTACGCAAAAACCAGGCGGCTCTATACTGTGTGATGGGTGCACCATCCATGGGAGTTTGCACATGAAGTTTGACATCCAGCCAGACTGGCGCAATATCATCAAGGGCGAGATCACCATCTCATCGCACGGTATAAACGCTCTCATGAGGCTGAATGCGTCTGTCTATGGCGCACAGAAGAAGGTCATCGACCATAGACTCGTGGTCTACGCAGCGCCCGTTCCGGCCATGGGACTGTTTCTGGTGTTTCACAACATTCGCCTTTTTGAAGTAGGCCTGGGAGTCGAATTGCTGTTGCGCGCCGGCCTGGGAGGAAATCCAGAACCAGTAGCTTTGTCAGCTGGCTACAATATCACACTGGCGGATGAGTCAGAATTCAAGCTCGACCTCTCCAATCCCAAGAACATTGACGCAAGCGGCTGGAACCCTCGCATCGAAGCGGTCGAGCCTGCTTTCTCCGACGGAATTTCGATCACGGGTAAAATGGGCCAAGAAATGAGACTGGTACTTGCACTCGAAGACATCATATCTGGAGGCCAGGCGGGTTTCATCATCGGAGGCGGCACACTCAACGTACGTGCAAAAGGCGTTGACGAAAAGCCAGCATGCGGTCAAGAGAGTGCATCCCGTGGCGTGGAGCTCCAGCTTGACGTCGCCGAAGAGGTTGGTGCCTTTGTATCCGGTCGAGCCTACTTTTGGGGCAAGGGAAAGACTTTCACATTAGCATCGACTGCCACCCCACTGTACTCCCAATGCATGCCCATCACGCGTGTCTCGGAGATTCCGCAGCCCACCCACATGCCCACGCCCATCCTCCAGAAGTTCCTTTCAGAAACGGTAGGACCGCTAGGGACGGCTGCCTCAGCTGTCAACACGGCCACATCCAAGGTCGAATCCGTCGCGCATCTTGTGCAATCCGAGGTTGCCAAACATGCCGCTCAAGTGCAGTCCGCTATTTCAGAGCATGTTGGAAACTTCGTGACGCACACGCTCGCGTCGGAGTTGGCGGTGGCCACTTCAAAACTCGAAAGTGTTGGACAGCAAGTTGCTTCTGGTGCCACCACGGCCGCCCACACTGTGGCTTCCGGCGTAGAACATGCTGGACATGTGATCGAGACTGGAGTCTCAAACGCCGCCCACAGTATCAAATGCTGGTTTGATCATCAGGAAAATTGCCAGTGATGGGTACGCTGATTCCGGAGACTAGCAGTATCGTGGCAGGAGTGATTCTATTCTTTGATGTAGTGTACCCTGGCTGTCAAGGTGGGCTTTTATTGTAGGAACCAGCGCTGCGGATGAGCCATCAAAGTCCGTAAAATGCATCCGCAGGAAAAGGTGCATGTATACACGTCGACGCATTGTCCATGCAACCGCTTTGGGAGCAATGAGATGCCTCCGGCAGGATGTATCTAAACTCAAACCCTTGAGATCGGATAACGTGGAAGACATGGATGCTGTCAAAGGTTCTACCTCGAGCCGGAAACGGTCCGCTTCCTCCAGTCCCTTCTTCTGTGAGGATCACACCGCAAAGGATAAGTCCTTCTCGAAACAGGCGGTGCGTGGAGTTGATGAAGTGAACTGTGAGGTCCAAGTGAAGCCCAGCTTCTGGTTCCGTAGACTCAAGCGGGTGCCTTGCCGAGGCTTGGGGACTTCTGATTACTGTGCCACTGCTAGCATATACCATTATAGCATCTTGCGCGGCTCAGGACCCGAGGTTCAACAGATTCTTTGCGCTATCACATGTCAAAACCTACTTGGCATCGCAAGGTGCGAGAGCGCTGGGAGTTGAAGATCGGTCCAGAGGCCACAAACAGCAGAGCGGAAGCGGTTCTTTGGACGCAAGAAAACAGCCAGATACCTTGTATTGGAAATGGTTGTTTTCGACAGAATTTGCATGGTTCGCCGGTCAGTACAGCTCGCAGTGTCCCGTCGTGACAGTTCAGCCTTGTGGGATCGGAAGCTGCGGAGCGGCTATTGCGGTGGAGCTGTGGAACGATTTCTGGAGGGCGGACCCGGTTATTCCCGCGATCATAGAGCAGACAGGCCCTTATGCTCGTACTCATGGCTGCCGCGAGTGTTTCCGGGACGTTCTGAGTCGTCTGCTGTTGATGGAGAGAAGAGATGTGGTCGGGAATGATGTTCCTTCACATGCAACTAAGATTGCGGCAAGTGAAATCATCCCGGCCACACTCGATCTTGCCTCGCAAAACAGCGGGGCTAGCCGGGATTGGTCTGGGGTCTCCCGGTGCCTCCCCTCAGCCGACAAGGGAAGCTCTACGCCGAGCGGAGCGGATGTCATCGCCCTCGGCTCGACTGAATGTACTCTTCACCTGGCTCTGGGCCACGGGCTACAAACTCTGCTACTGACGTATATATGAAAGGTGATCTGCTTTCCTCATATCTCCTCGCTCCTCCTCTCCTTGCTCTCCTCGCTCTACATAGCATTGCTACCCCACAAGAACAAAAGCCAGAATAGCCCAATATGCCTAACCCAGTCAACACCGAGCAGATCCTGAGGGACGTCAACATCCTCGGCCCTCTGAATGACCAGACCCGCCAGATCCTGTCCAAGGATGCCACCGTTTTCCTCTCCGTCCTTCACCGTACATTCGACAGCCGACGCAAGGCTCTTCTCGAGAGAAGACAGATTCGCCAAGCTGAGCTCGACAAGGGTGCGCAGCTAGACTTCTTGCCAGAGACGAAGCACATTCGCGAGAACGATGCGTGGAGGGGCGCGAAGCCGGCGCCTGGCCTGGTGGACAGGAGACTGGAGATCACCGGCCCCACAGACAGGAAGATGGTTGTCAATGCGTTGAACTCGGATGTCTGGACATACATGGCAGACTTTGAGGGCAAGTAGCTGCAAAGAAGACTCACGGGGATATCAGCTCTAACATTCAACAGACTCAAACGCGCCCACGTGGGACAACATGATCAATGGCCAATTGAACCTGCACGACGCGATTCGCAGGCAGGTCGACTTCAAGCAGGGCGAAAAGGAATACAAGCTCCGAACAGACCGTGCTCTGCCAACGCTCATTGCCCGTGCTCGCGGTTGGCATCTAGAGGAGAAGCACTTCACCGTGGATGGTGAGCCAATTTCCGGAAGTCTCTTCGACTTCGGTCTCTACTTCTTCAACAATGCCCACGAGCTTGTCAAGCGTGGTGCTGGTCCATATTTCTACCTTCCCAAGATGGAGAGCCATCTTGAGGCGAGGCTTTGGAATGATGTGTTCAACCTGGCGCAGGACTACATTGGCATGCCACGGGGAACCATCCGAGGAACGGTCTTGATTGAGACCATCACTGCCGCGTTTGAGATGGACGAGGTGAGTGACGAAGACTTGTTTGGAGTTGCGGACGAAGCTAATCCTTGATTGTCAGATCATCTACGAGCTCCGCGACCACTCTTCCGGCTTGAACTGCGGTCGATGGGACTACATCTTCTCGGTGATCAAGCGTTTCCGCCAGAACAGCCAATTCGTCCTTCCCGATCGTTCCGCCGTCACCATGACTTCGCCTTTCATGGATGCCTACGTCCGTCTTCTGATCAAGACCTGCCATCGCCGCGGCGTGCACGCCATGGGTGGTATGGCCGCTCAGATCCCAATCAAGAACGACGAGGAAGCCAACACGAAGGCCATGGACTCTGTGCGTGCCGACAAGCTGCGTGAGGTCCGTGCCGGCCACGACGGAACCTGGGTCGCCCACCCGGCTCTCGCTAAGATCGCCGGCGAGGTCTTTAACGAGCACATGCCCACGCCAAACCAGCTCCACGTCCGTAGGGAGGAAGTCCAGGTGAACGCCAACGACCTCCTCAACATGAATGTGCCGGGTGGCATTACTGAGGAGGGCATCCGCAAGAACCTGAACATTGGGCTGGGATACATGGAAGGCTGGCTCCGTGGTGTGGGATGTGTGCCGATCAACTACTTGATGGAGGACGCTGCGACCGCCGAGGTCTCTCGCTCACAGCTGTGGCAATGGAGCAAGCACGGCAGCACCACCAACGAAGGCAAGAAGATCGACAAGCAGTACGCGCTCAAGCTGCTGTACGAGCAGGCGGACAAGCTCGAAAAGGAGGGACCCAAGGGCAACAAGTACCAGCTCGCTGCGAAGTATTTCGCAACCCAGGTCACTGGTGAGGAGTACGCCGAGTTCTTGACATCGTAAGTTTCCCCGCAAACCAATAATCGGTGAATTATATGCTAACATACCTGCAGCTTGCTATATAACGAAATCACGAATACGGGCGAGAAGCTTCCAGCCGCGAAGTTGTAAATTGGAAAGAGAGGTTTCGATAGCGGAGTTGAACGACATCTGCCAACGATGAAGAAAGTCAATGAAACGTTGATGTATTATTTTCTGTAACTACGTTCGAGCATCTCAAGAACAGTTCGACCAAGCTTCACCATGTCGACTTGAAGGGGACTTCCTCAGTGATGCGGAACATGGCGCATACCGTTGGATACCGTTCAAGCTGGCTCTTCTCTCCACGAGCTAACCTCGCAGAACCAGTGCAGATGATTGTTACGCACTATGTGAAACAGCTTCAACTGGAGCTTATCCCTGAACAAGACTATGCTTGCTGAAGTCCTCTGCTCATAGAGTGGAAACATTGCCGTGCTCCACGCTCCGCTCCAGGAGATCCGCCTGCGTCCTCAGCGCATCCGCCTGAAACCGCCTGAAGGCATTCTGTATCCTCTCGCGACTCTCCCGATCCGCGTTGATGAGTCGTCTCGCGCTGAACGTCCCCGTCAACAAGCCCGTCTCCCCGCCAAAGAAGACCCCTCCCGCGCCGAGCAGCGTGTAGGTCGCGAAATCGCCGAGACGACTGGGCCGCATGAGGCTGGTGATGTCGGGCAGAGGCTCCTCGCGGCCGTCGGCGAAGCGCACAGCGGTGGGCTGCTCGGCCGTCTTGAAGGCCGTGAACATGCGCTGGCGGGCGGAGCGGATGCGGAACGCGAGCAGGATGCCGAGCGAGACGCCGATGAGGGAGCCGATGGAGGTGTGCACGGAGACGGTCTTTGCCGCTCGCTCGAGGGCTTCGCGGTCGGATTGTCGGAGGCTGTTTGGGTGGGATGGTGGTTGGTGAATTGCACGGGGAATCATAATCATGACGGGGGGGGGAGGAGGAGGAAGCTGGGGAGCTCACGTACTCATGTTGCAGGTGTTTCTCGGCCAGGGCGCTGAGATCAGGACCTAGGCGGTCGCGGAAGATGGCAAGGGAGTCTGACATGGCGGATGGTGTTTTTGGGCGGGTAGATGGTACCTAGTTCTTGTGTCTTGCTCCGAGTGAGTAGTCGGCCAGTGCAACAAACTGTGGAACGTCTGTCTGTCTGTCTGTCTACCGTCCGTTACGTCGTCTGGTGTCTGGTGGATCGGCGGCAGTTGTCCCTCGTACTACGGAGGCAGGTGCGACTTTCTGTAGAGACGCCGCGGAACAAGAGGGAAGGAGCATGATGGATGCAGAATGTTCGAAGAAACATCATATACGATACCACATACAACCTAGAATTGCCGGCGCGAGCTTCCATCATCTTCTTCTCATCCGGGTCGGCACTGCATCATCGCACAGCTCCTCACCTCGGCCCCCCGCAATCTGGAGCTCTCTCGCGTCCGTGCGTTGCCCTTCCCCTTGCCGCTCCCTTCCGCTTTCCACCAGCTTCGCTTCGCTTTCTTGCTGTCCCCTTCTCTCACCCCATCCACGACCGCATCTCTCTCCACCGCTTCCACCCACTTCTACGAAGCCTTGAAGTACGGACCCAAGGCCTCCTCCCTGGTATTGCCGTCTCACCTCTCAGAAGGCCGGCTGCTCGCCTTGCATTGTAAGCTCATCCCAGGCCAGAAACGCCTTTGGGAGGTTGGTACTCTGGCTGCATAGAGGTCTTGGAGCGCAGACATCAACGTCGTATATCCGTCGAGCTTTGACGAGCAACAAGAAAGCAATCTTAAACAGAAAAAAAAAGTCATCTCCAATGCCAATCTGAGCGATATCGGGTCAAACGTGAAAAGTTCGACTTCTGTTTCATTGATGCTGACGAATAGAACAATATCAACTGTCTGAAAACTGGCTACCGACATGTCCAGGTCCGGTGGTGCTTGCATCATTGCGGACAACGTCGTCCGTCGGGGTCACAGGTAGGCGGCGCTGAAGCCGCGAAGGCGGACAGCAATGTCCAAGGAAGGAGAGATGTCGTTGGAGCGGAAGGCAACGACTCGGGGCTCGATTGCACCATGATCCAAACGGCTGGAGAGAAGAACTACAGTGGCTTCGTGATTTTTGTGGTGAAGTAGGCATGGCGCAGCTGAGCCTGCCCGTCGAATGCACGCAGTGTCGTTGTGGAGGTCGGCTGCAGAGAAGGCACAGTTGAAGAACAGTCTTGGCTGGTCAACCTATCAACGGACGCAATTCTTACGCCTTTGCAATAATATCCAAAAGATCGCCATCATCGGCAACTGTCGGCGAACGATGCACAGTGCCGAAGGCATCACGAGCTAGCGGGAAGAGCATTGTGCCTCATGTTTGCACCCGCATACCAAACAAAGCACCGGACCCGCTCTCAATCCACCCGTGGCAGCCTATCTGCCAGTCGTGGAGTAGCCGACCTGGCGGATAGGCATACACTGTGGTTCCTGCAGGAGGTGGCGTCCGTCCAACAAGAGCTTGAAGAAAACGGCACATCCACGTTCATCAGTAGGCACTGCATTGGTTGTGATTTTGTGCAACCAGAACAGCTCACCATGTTCCATCAGGTTTGGCTTTCCTACCAATGCCTACTCTTGGCGATCTGGAGGCCGGCCATAGTTGCCGCTCTGAATAAAAGCTCTTATGCTGCTGATCTACTAACCCAGTCCATGGATTTCATGGACAGGCTCTACGATCCAGATGCAGGCTACCTCTTCTACTTCAACACTGCCTTACTTCATGAGACCAGAAGCTCGAGCTGGTATAGCGCTGGTCTCCTCGCCCGGAACGAAAACGATGATCGCGAACAAGCCATCAAAATCATCAACAATATCATCGCACCCCAATTCCAGAACGCCAGCCAGCAATGGTACGGAGACTACCAGGTGTATCCAGAACAGCCGACACCAGGCACCGAAGCCTATCCCGACGTCATCTACAATTCCTGGGATCCCAACTGGCGCGGCTTTATCGGCACGGCGTTCATCGTGATCCTGGAGGAATTCAGTCACTTGCTTCCACCAGCGTTGCAAGTCCGCATGGTCAGGAGTCTGCATTTGGATGCGATTGGTGACACGTACCGCGTCGGAGGCGTGGCAGGTGATAATCTCTATTCGAGCTATAGCAATGCCGCTCTCATGCATACCGTCCTGTCCGCTTGGGTGGGATACAAGACCGGAGACGCCAATCTGACGGCCGAAGGAGAGACGTGGGCCAGGGAGATCGTCGAGCTCTTCGATCGCAATTCCACGCTCTCCGAATTCAACAGTCCGACTTACCTGGGTGTTTCGCTCTTCGCTCTGACGCTGTGGGACCGGTATCTCCCACCCAATTCGACCCTAGCTGCGAATGGAGGGAGGATGATCAGTGCCATTTGGGACCTTGTGGGGGAGATGTATAATGCCAATATGAAGAATCTGGCGGGACCGTGGGATCGTAGTTATGGATACGATATGAATCGATATCTCTCGGTCATGGGCCTGTGGATTTGGTCTTTTGTCGGACTGGATCGGGCGCCGGTGTATAAGAAGCCTTGGGCCGTGGTGAGTGAGGTTTCGCGGAGTCTTGGATGGTCTCGAAAGCTGCTCATTCCCGTGCACAGGCTCATGTCGATGACCTCGAGATTGGACCACTCATTGCCATCCTCTCCCCGTACCATGAACGCTTCATTGGCTCCAATGCTCTGAAAGCCTTCACTTCGTTTCCCGGAACACACGTCGTTCACTCGTCGGCATATTCTCCAGCATACGACCATTCCCAGCGTAACACGACGACCTTTCTGTCCGCTAACCTGACGATTGGGGTAGAGTCTTTTGATGAGAACGTGGTCGGGGGACCAAACATCAACCAAGCATCATTCAATCCGATGGTGATCCAATGGCTGAAGAATGACGGCAAGACGGGTTTCATCACCCTCTATCCGGAAGTGGAAGCAATGCAGGCGAGGGTGATACCGGACGATAGCGGGACAAGGGCGAGAGTGAGCCTGACCTACCCGTATGGAAACGAGACTAGCCGCTTCACATTCCATGTGGACTCCAATGGGCTCGCCGGTCCCAGAGACGTAGCATCTTGGGCAGACATCGAGGGGATCCGAGTGAGCGTCTCGAATGAATCGACGGTGGATTTGGTACCGAGCGCGAGCTTTTGTGGGTTAGTAGGAGGAGCATGCGACACGATCAAGTAAGTGTTGTCGTTGATTCGCTTCTTCGGATGCCGACCGACCAGCCAAATGCTGACAGGCTTTTGTTGTCGGTAGCGAGTTTGACTTCTGGAATTTCACGTATGCGATGCCGGCTGGGAGTCCCGCCGTTGCTCGTATCGTCCTCGATTTGGAGATGGTGTAGGAGCGAAAGAGCGGTGTGCGATACGATAACAGAGGGACGGCGAGAAGATGATGTGGCGGACAGGACATGCGAAGGCAGTCGGATTCTTTCCTATCACTGCCGAATGGTTGCCTTGCGATAGATGTTCAGTCTGCGATAGTCCGATAACAGGGTGACGGTGTCTTGTCTGGGTCAGCTTCATTCGGGCCGTAGTGAGTCCAAAGTGCAGATATTGAAGTGATTTGCCGGCACTGCAATGGCCGGCGTGACACGGCTTTGGCAGAATCGTGGGTTGCGATTAGAATCCTGGATCATCGTGGCTCCCTTATCGCCTCGCGGATGCGGTGCGGTGCGCCCTCTGGCAGGGCCTCGCGGTAGGTTGCTAATATCGTCTTCTTGATGGTGAGGCTCTGTTCTGGTGAGCGTCGTTACACGAGCCATCGACGACTTGTGCGCCGAGCGTCTGATGGGTGCGCCAATTGGTGGTGGGGTGCAATCGCGATGATGAGTGATGAGTTCTCCCGAGACGCATGCAGGAATTCACACGAGTGAAGTCATGTCAGCGAAGAGCTGATTGGCAAGTCGTCCCAGCCGGCATTCCGCGGCAACGGATGGCGGATCTTCCAGCGCAACAAGTATGGTTCCCTGGGGACGGACGCTACGTGTGCGTGGTGCTGGAGCTGGCGGGAATCCAAGCTTGCGTAACGTAGAATAGTTACGCAGGCGTGAGGTTATAGGTGGAGGTCAGCTGTCGCTCCAGAAGGAAGAGGGGCATGGGTAAGACAAGAGAGGGTGAGGAGGGCGCGTGACGCGCAGCAACCCCTACACACTACTACCTTACCTACCTTGATCTTCCGAGCTCGCCATGGTCTCGTGGTGCGCATTCGCTGATCTGGCTGCTTTGGGGCCATGGCCGAGTCTGGGCCCGGGGCAACATGGTGATGGCTGTACTCGTAGCAGTCCCCCTAAACCGCCGTGGGCGTAGGTGTTCTGCTGGCGACGGGACCGTGCTGACTCCGTGTCGCCGCGGGCATGCCTGGAGGGGTACGTGGAGAATGGATGGTCTTGGCAGTGCCTGCCGTAGGAGTAGTAGTGTACCGTAGTAGTGTGCACGGGAAGGTGGAGTGGATGGATGCAGCAGCTAGCTGTGCAGGCAACGTGTCACAATGACAAGTTGGATGTGGGGAGCTGCGCCCGTCACCGTGTGAGTGTGTGAGGGTAAGTGCGGTGCAGTGCATTCCATTGGTGATTGCATGTCAACCATGCGCATGCGGCGAACCGGCGAGAGGGTTGGGTCGGTGTCGGCATCGGCATCGGCATCGGCATCGGCATCGGCATCGGCATCCTCCATCCGTCCCTGTCAAGCTGTCCCATCCAAGCTGTCGAGCTGTCAAGCTGTTCACCCACAGAATCCGTTGCTGAGCACTGGGATGAGGTCGGGTGGGCAGGCTCATGGAACTACTCTTCTCCTGGTGGGCAGTGCGATTGGCATTGCCAGTGCCAGTGCCAGTGCCAGTGCCAGTGCCGGCGCCAGCGCCAGTGCCCGTGCAAATAATCCCCAGCACACAGCACAGTGCCGCCTTGCATTCGGGGCAGAGGCCGGCGGGAGCTAAGAAAGATGGAGAATCCGCACGCGCTCTCATCATGTAATCATCTTTTTTCCCTTCCCTTCCCTTCCACTGCCCTGCCCTGCCCTGCCCTGCCCTGCCCTGTGCGAATTATTCTTACCCACGCGCGACGGCGGCGATAGGCTGGCATCCGGCCAAGGAAGCTGCAAGTGCCATCGGAATCGCACCTGCCCTTCCACTGCCATCTCCAATCTCCAATCTCCAATCTCAGCATCCCCAATCCCGCAATACTTGGCCTCTTCTGTCTCCATTGTCCCCATCCATCCATCCATCCATCCATCCATCCATCCATCCATCCATCCATCTCATCATCACGCCCGACTCTACCCTTACCTGATCCCATCGCGTATGCTTGCCGCCGTCCCGCGCCTGTCCCAGCGCACTCCCTTCCCCAGAGAGGCGTGCGCCGCGGCCTGATGGCTGAAGGCAGCCCGCTTCCCTTTCCCTCCCCCAGACTCATCCTTGGAGACCACGCCGCCACCGCCCCCGCCCCCGCCAACGCCGCCGATGATGCGTCAGAGCAGCCCGAAAACGCCAAAAAGGACACCAAACACGCTCGCCGTCCCAGCAAAGACCGCAAGACCGCGCCTCGCAAGGCGCCCGCGGTAGACAAAGATGCCAACGTCGTCAAGCCCAAGCAAACCAAGTCACGAAACGGTATTACCATGCTTACTTACCACGCACCGAGGCACCAGAACATCTCCTCCCATCATATCCGACCGTCTTACATGGTCATATATGAGTTTCACTCACGGACTTGAGAACCCTGATGGCAATGCTGATAGAAGGTTTTGGCAGGATGCGTGACCTGCAAAGCGAAACGTTTGAAGTGTGGCGAAGAGAAGCCCGCCTGTCAAAATTGTGCCGCATCCCATCTCTCCCACCACACTTCTCATCAACTGACCAGCGTGCATCTGCAGGCGCGAAGAGAAAGATCCCATGCGGCGGTTACAAGAAGGTCTTCCAGTGGCGAGACTATGGAAAGCCCGACGTCAAGACGAACATCGAGCGTCAGAAGCAGGGTACGTCGAGCAAGTCGGGTCCCGTCTCTTTTGGCTCACAGAACTAGCAGCGACATCAAACTCCCCGGTGCGCAAATCTGCAGACTCTTCTGCCTCGGTGACGCCTTCAAATGAGCATCCTCCGAAGTTGCCTGGCTTGCCACAGGTTACGCCTGTGGAGACGAAGAGGAACGGTCAAGCTGCGTCGCCCGACCACGACGGTCTACCTACTCAGCCATCGCGTCAGAGGAGGCAGAGCCCTTCGCCTCGGAAACATGCCCATAATCCTCGAGATAGCATCTTCTCCCGCCCTGTCGAAGAATCCCCCGAGCCTGCACCACCTCCTGAGCCGGAAGACGAGGGTCCCTCTTCGGAGTTTGCGAGCGTAAACTTCAATCCCCAATCGCTCTTCGCTTACCGCACGCGCTCGCTCTCCCCAGCACCCGTCAGAGGTCGTTCGCCGACCTTGACAGAATTCTTGCAGGCGGAGCACCCTCTGGACGACGTCGAAAATGGCATTCATCAGGACTTTGTCCCTTTCTCGCTCCCAGATGACATGCATTTACCGCTCTGGACCACTGGTGCGGACGATCCCACGCTGACGGCCGAGCACATCTTTGAAGACCCCAGCAACATGTTTGTGCCAATTCAGAACATTCAGGGGCACTCGTTTGCCTGGTCTCCCGGTCTCAACACGCCAACGTCGTCGGACACACCTGGATCTCCCAACCAATCACTTGCTCAGTGGAATCACCCACTGCCGCAAATTTTTATGCAGCCAGAGTTCCCAATCGACAGCCATGAGCACCTTGCCATGCGCTTCCTCAACACGACCTGCGGCATTCTCTCAATCATGGATGGAGCGACCGAGAATCCCTGGCGCACACTGATCTGGCCAATGGCACAGACTTCGGCAGCTCTCTACCATGCCCTGATGGCAATGGCTGCTTACCACGCTGCTCATGATTTTCCGGTGCTTAGGGTCGTTGGCCACGAAAACAAACATGCGAGCATCCAGAATATTGGCGCTGGTATTAGAGACGTGAGTATGTCTGATCAGGCAGCAATAGCGACAGCACTGGCCCTAGCTTTCTCCGAGTCCTGGGACCAACATACAGCAACCGGCAATAGCCACATCAAAGGTGCTCAGGTGTTGGTCGGACGTTGCGTGGAAGGCCACCGGCGAAAACCCGTCACTGGCGTCGAGTTGAGCAGGCTCAAATTCCTCTGCAACGCTTGGGTCTTCATGGACGTCATTTCACGCTTGACTTCAGTGGACAGTGACGAGTCCAACGACTTTGACAACGCATTTTTATTCGCTTCGAATTCTTCAAACGTAGTTCAAGGAACAGAAAAGCACAGCAAAGACGGCTTCGGGATCAACTTTGGCATGCCTATCGATGCTCGACTGGATCCTCTCATGGGCTGCGCCGGTACACTCTTTCCACTCATTGGGCGCGTGGCCAACCTCGTTCGAAAGGTGTGCAGGTCGCAAACCAATTCTCCAGGTATTGTCAGCCACGCCAGGGACCTCAAATTCGCCATCGACAGGTGGGAGTCGCCGGAAGAAATCGAATGTCCGCAGGATCCAACAACTGCCGTTCAGGATACCCTGCAGACAGCGGAGGCATATCGCTGGGCAACACTCCTCCATCTGCATCAATCCGTCCCGGAGCTCCCCTCCTTGACGTCGGCCGACCTTGCACAGAAGATTCTGGCTGCCTTGGCCACGGTTCCGACCACGTCCAGGACGCTCGTTGTGCAGATCTATCCACTCATGGTGGCTGGCTGCGAGGCCTCAGAGGCCGAGGACCGTCAGTGGGTCCGCGAGCGTTGGCAGGTCATGGCTGAGCGAATGCGCATCGGAGTCATCGACAAGTGCATGCAGGTCACCGAGGAGGTTTGGCGTCGCAAGGATGCATACGAAGCGAAGCCAATCACGCATCGAAAACTGGTGAAGACGGCTGAGCTCAACCCAGCTAGGCGGAGAGGTTCGCCATTTCCACCTCGACGCGCGACAGAGGTCCTCAACTCCGATCCTGGCCGGACCGGTGTTGTTTTCAGTTATGTGGAGTCTGAAAGCGAGCCCATGGGGAACCCGCTCAAGGACTTGAATGGGCCAGAATCTGCAAGATGGAGGAAGGATGTTTCAGACCGCGTCATGGTGGATCCGGCGTACTCGGTTCGAGGTCACTTGCATTGGGTTGGCGTGATGTGGGATTGGGGTTGGGAGGGTAAGTGTGGCACGGAATCTTCCACGGCAGATGACAATCGCTTACTGTGCGGACAGTTTTACTTGGATGATTTACGCACGCATGGTGGCTTCTGATGATTTGATGACATATTTCGGTCTGGGTCTCCCGGTTGTTTGCTTGCTTGCTCGCTCATTCGCTCTTCAGATTGTCCTTTCGTTGCTGTTGTTTTGATATGTGCAATCCAGGACTCTCGGCCCTGTTCTTGTTTTGCGCTTTCGATCGAGCTTTCAGCGTGCAAGGCGCCTTGGAGTTTGTTTACTGGGACCTGTACACCAAGGCTCCGGGCAATAGATATGAGAGAAGAGAGGGGGGACGAGAGTAATGACGACGGTACGAATTGAGGGGAAGAAGATTGAATGCGTGCAGAGGGGCACAGACGAAGACGAAACGAATCGAGAAAAAAGGATCCAAACGGCAGGGTCAGTCACTTCAATTTTTTACACGATATTTTAGGTCCTAAAAAAGGAAATACGACATGAATGGCGCGCTCTCCTTGTGGACTTCTTCCACACTACCTTCTTCCTTTTCCTCATGGCCGAAACAATTCGGGACGCCCATTCGTTCTTACTACTATTGGACGACGGCGTATGGCAGGCACGTGCGAACACGGCCATGGGATCTTCTTTCCCAATTGGGAAGGCAGTGCCACGATTGCGGCTTCACATGCCTTGGCCGATGGGCTACGCCACCGTCTGAGAATGCCACCCGACCCGGTTTTTGTGGGGGGAGCGAAAACGGAAAAAGAAAGGAAGGCAAAAGTTCAGATCTGTACGGTCCCGCGTCGAGGATGGATAACTTACCTTATCTATAGTTTCAAGAGGGAGAGAGAGGGAGAGAGGGAGAAAGAGGTGGTCGAGGACGGACGGATGTATGTATGTGACTGGTTTTCTTGCACACGTCACTTACTACTACTGAGAAGAAGAAGAAGAGAGGGAGTGAGAGAGAGTGAATGAGAACGAGAGTGAGAATGTCTGATCTCTTGAGACCCATTGATTGATGCCTCTCTCTCTCTCTCTCTCTCGCTAGAAAACGAAGAAAAATTCCCATATTATATAGTTAAAGAAAATTGGAGAAGGTCGTTTATGCTTTTTCTTGTCCCTTACGAAGGGGTATCATTACTCACAGCTGATGGATGGTGTTGTTAATACCTGTCGATGCTAGGATGCTAGCGTGGCTATGGATTCTCTTGGAATGCCCCTCTTGTTCTATCTCTCTATCTTTGTATGCTGACTGGATGGATGGATGGATAGATAGCAAGCAAGTATAGCTTTCTTTCCAAATGGACAAAGAGGTGGTGCTGTCTATCTATCCATCACCGTCATCCCCCCTCGAAAAATAAGAGAAATCAACACTTGGAAGCTTGAACCAGTATCGAAACTTATCGAGTATATATCATGGCGGTTTTTCAAAAGTATACATCCACAGACGATAAACTCGCGTCTCCTCAAGCCAAAAACTTTTCAAACCCCCAAAGCTCTTTCTACTGTCAGGATCTACTTGGTAGGTAGATTATGACATAGAGACAACAACACGATGGGTTCCACCACCACCACCACCACCGAATCCCCCGGGCAGTTTCGAAATGTCCTAGCTACCTTCCCCCTCTCAGCCCGGACGACTTTCAAAACCAACGCTCCTTTCGTGGCAAAGAAACGGAAAACGCCATATCTATCCATCCGGGCGGCGGACGTCGTGAGCAGCGAGAAGAAGAAGAAGAACGACACACACAAAAAAGCACACCCATCGAAGTGCGGGTTTTCTGACGACTTCGAGAGAAAAAGGTCCGTCCATCCGTTCTTCTTCTTCTTCTTCTTTTTCTTTCTTCTTCTTCTTCCTACCATCTCCGACCCTTTCCATTCATCATCATCATCATCATCACACGTCTACAAGGGATGGGAAATGTCTCTTGGCCACCACTTCGCTGGTATACAGAGTATAACGTACCACGAGAGGCCAAGATTATCTTGGGAAGGTGCCGTGGGTTTGACATGTCTGAGGAGACGGGGCAAGACCGTGCACGCGGTGAAGGGAGACGTGTTTTACTTTCCGGCCGGAGCGACAATCACGTCCGAGACGGATGATGATTATGGGCTTGCTTTCTATACCGGTCAGCGAGAGGAGGGCGCGGCAGGAGAGAATGGATTCGTTGATTGATCAACCCATTGATGAGTTGCCGCTATGAAGTATCGCAATATTCTATCAATGCTTGCTTGTAGGATATCAAAAGCGCTTGCTGAGGATAATTAACACATGCCTACCCGGGCGGATGCGGGTACATCTTCTGCGATGGACGAGACGCGCTTCGCCACTACAGCTGTACTTCGCTAAATTCGTCTCTGTCTCCAGGAGTTGAAGGACCCTCGCCACCTGCGGACTCAACGATGGCCTTCGGGGCGTCTCCAGGCATCGCGTGCTTCTCAGGATCCTCCGGTAGCTTTTCGGTATCGTCTGAGCTCTCGTCCGAATCATCCGCCGACACGGGTTTCTGGTTCAAGGTAGTGCCAGAGTAAGATGTCCCGTCCTGCTCAGAGGTTCCTTCGGCAAGTCGTTCATGTACCGGTTTGGGGGCTGGCGCCCGAGAATCTGTAGCAGAGGCTTCCTCTTCACCACCATCCCTCGCAGGAGCTGTGGTACGTTCGGGTGTAGGCGGAGTGTGCTCAATGCGAGGGCTATCTCGTATGGGCGCACTCGATACGCTTGCTCGCTGTTGATGCGTGCTGGGCCCCATTTGTCGCAATTTTGGATCCGCGTCGAGATAGTACCCTCTCACTCCCACAATCCTGCCCTCCCTCTCGCATCCTTTGACCCAGTCGGGCACGACGACCGGCACATTCATCTCCACAGCTTTCTCCCAAGCCTGGCCGCGGGCTTCCGTGCAAACAAAATGCGTGGTGTCTATCCGGACAGTATCGATGATTTTCGCGTCAATTCTACCGACGGTCTCCGCCAGACTGTCCTTCAACTGGCTTGGCATGACGCCAGGTGTGATAGTAATTCCCGTGAGGTCCGTCATCTTGTGGGTCCTGACCGCGAGCTTATCCGAAGAGTACTGACCCGCGCTCGTTCGCAGTACCAAGTGAAAGGTGTACTCGGTATCCAGTGCCAATCCGCTGATCTTTGTGCTCAACTTATCCCTGGGAATAACACCCGCCTTGGTACCATTCCTGTACAGGCTCAAACTCCTCAACTCAGCAGTCGCCAGCTCAATCGGATCCCACTCGAGCACAACGCTCGTCTGCGTAGCGTTTCGGCATCGTAATACCGGGGCCGAGGGCGAGGTCGTTCCAAATTGCTCGAAGATCTCGGTTTGTAGGGCGGAGAACTTCTGATCTGCGATTGATTCGGCGTGCTGATTGCGAGCTACGTTGATGTCGACGATGCTGCCTGAGTGAATGTCTGGTGGGAGGAGAATGGAAGGAAACTCGATCTTCGGAGAGGCTGGGTTAACAACTGGCCTGTGTTATATGTAGGGAAGCTGCGGCTACTGACCAGTCGCTTATCCTCTGTGAGAAGAACCGCGACGCCTGCATCGACCTTGCCAACGGTCAGAGAGACGAGCATCGCGGACTGTGTTGTAACGTGTTGTTGTGCTTGTGGGTGGTATTATTTGGGAGGTGATCGGAGTGACACGAAGCTGGACGTTCTTCAGGGCAAGCAAGGTCTCCACAGTTGCTGCCAAGCCTTGCCGATCTGCACATGGCTGCTCATATGAAACATCCAGCGCGGAAACACCCCGTGCTTCCATTTTGACCTCACCTCTAGCGACAGCACTGTTCGCCCTCGAGAATTGATCTGCCGTGGCAAAGCAGTCTCACCTCACATGTGTGATGGAGAACGCATATACAACACTGTCATGAGTCAGTTCTAATGCTCCCTGCGGAAAGGGAGGAGCAACAGCTAGAGCATTAACACGCCGTACATCCCCCTATCCAAGAATACCAAGCTGGACCACCTGCCAACCGCAATGTAGAGCACGCGAGAGCATCACAATCCGAGCGCATGAATTAGAAGACTGCCTTCGCGCACCGATGCCGGGTATGCGGTCTGTCAAGTTGAGCGACCGAACGCTGTAGTAGGTGGAATGCAACTAACCCTTGTCGAGCGTTTCCGCGCCATCCAACTGGCAATATGCCGTCGTTGTGACCCAACCAAGTACCTATCCAGATCTCCAAAACAACTGCATGGCTGAAGAAAGAGTTGGAATCACGACGACGACCGAGAGCACTACAGACAACTTATTACTCAAGCAATTCAAAGCCAGAGTCTGACTGCCGCCCCTGCCCTAATCATCAGCAAACTGTCCCTATCTGAAATCTGCAAGATTCCCCATTCGCTTTCTCCGGCAAATTTCCCTCACGAGGACGATCCGTGCGTAGCAGACTCGATACACCCGTCATCACGATCCTCAAAGTTCTCTGGGAATCAGGTGCTGCTGCAGCAGAGATATCGGATTCTGAGCGTTGACCGACTACCCTGGAGCCGCTATCGAAGATTCTCTGATCCGGCAGGTACTATTGGAAGCCCCGTGGATTCAGAGAATGTGGATATGTGACGCACGTTCGTATCGTCGAGTTGAGGATAGCCAGCGTATGAAGCTTTCGACTATACCGCGGATTGCCACTCTCGCGAGCTGACCGCTCCCGAGCAACTCGAAGACGAGAATATACATGGATCGATCACGGGTGCTTTGGGAGAGGCTATGCTCGGGTTCCGGAAGTCGATATTGATAAGCTCAGTGTGGAGATTTGCAGAACATTTAGAAGCCAGAAGCTTGTCGACAGACTGAATTCTCGCCCACAGACGACGAGGAATTGTATTTCGAGGAGTACGTACGTACGTAATCGGCAAGAGAGAGAGAGAATGTCAAGTCGAACCAAGAACAACAGCACTCGACTTCTCCGTGTGTTTGTCCGATGTATTCAGATAACACCTTCACTCGCCGTGTAAAATTCTATGCCGCTCGAATATCTCCCGAATGTTCCGTCGTGCATGCATACTGGACACGTCCTCCACCAGTGATATTGGTAGCGACAATATGCGTGGCGTGTACTCGTTCATGCGTTAGTTTTCGATTCCAGGGACATACTCAAGTCTCGCGCGCAATAGGGGGGTAAATCATAGGCTGTCTGTCGCTGATGAGTTACGCTGCCTCTGGCAAGGCTGACTGGAGCGAGGATCTCCATGACGGTGATCACGAGTACATCATCGTTCACTCGCCTTCACAAGGCTGGTCAGTCAAGATCTTATTACTTGCATCGACACAACACTTTTTTTGAGTGGAAGTGCGGCTTTCGAAGCCAAGAATCTTACTTACGTATCACTCGAGAGCCAAGACTTCTCGCCCTTTCTAGTGATGAGTGATAGATTATCAGAGCCGATCGCTTCTCGTTACGAGCAGCTTTGCCACGTGGTAGGGGTGAGAAGTACATGGGAGGATCAGCAGCGTCGTGGATGACCAATGTTCTGGAGCCATGCGGGTCCGAAGCGAATCACTCTCACAATTCTAGGCTCTGCCGGTACAAGCGGCCAACGACAACTTCATCGCACAGCGGATTCGACTGTGACGAGGTTTTATTCTTACTCACACGGTTCTGCTTCTTCGGGTCCGAATAGCGGAGCGAACTTCGGCTTGCGACATCTCAGTTACCGCTCAAGCGTGCACCTCCAGGTGGCAGCTCCGGCCCGTTGTCTCCTCTGAAGATGCGTCTGTCTGTCACGGAAATGCAGTTTTCTGCCGTCCGAAGACGTGCATTTCCTAGAGTGGAGATTGGAAGGATGCGAAGAGTCAGATAGATAGGCGGCCATGTTAGAAATCTCATAACGCTACCACGGAGAAAGCGGTTGACATTCTCGTGCTCGAAATCCGCCTCCTCGGGCGCGGTTATTCTTGTCCGAATATTGGTCGAAGTAGATACCGGAGCCGGAATCACAAGGACAAAAAAGGTACTTCCAAACCTTTTTGTCGGGTTTGGACCGGTTTGGCTGTGCCAACGCCGGCCACAGGTAGCCGCGCCGCCAGCCCTCGCAGGATCGGAGAAAGATCTTTCTGGGCGCTCCGCAACGCAGAGGCGTTTATAGTATTTGCTAGTGACGAGGCGCAAAAGCGTTTGCCGTGAAGAACGCCGTGGACAACGCCACATTTCCAGTATGCTTTCTCAGGGTCAGACTCAATGCAATAGCAGGAGCTCTTCTTCGGCGGGAGGGCATCAAGTCTGCAAGGCATGCCATCAGCGAATCGAACTCTAGAAGAGTCCTAACTCGGCATCCGCTACAGATCGAAGGTTCGCTCAGCGCGAAAAGCTGGGAGCGTCATTGATCAATATATCGGCACCGAAGGCAATCTGAAGCATCTGGGTACAGTTGTAGCCAAGAAGCCTCAATCGTGGTGAGAACGTCGTGTCTTCCACGTGCATCTCCGGGTGGCTTTCCCTTGGCAGCCTATCTCAAAGCCTAAAACGAGGAAAAGCAACGTCCGGTTGATGAGTCCACTCCCTAGTAATGCGGTTCTGAGCTTGCTTCAAAAGGACATATGGGGCAAGCCCCGAAAGCATTGTCGTGACGACGGACTCCATTGCAACGGCACATTAGCTTCTCCGGGAAGCAATTTAAAAGCCTGCGCGAAAGAGGCTCCACGCGAGCAGCAGGAGCTTTCTTTGCATAAATCATCGTCTAGTGCTATGCCAAGCGAGCGAGCACGCATTTCGGCACAGCTGACCAAATCCGAGTAGGAAAGGAGTGTGAATGTGTCGCGCTTTCAGACCTGTCGCCGGCGCATAGGAAGACAAAAGCCAGGGACTTCCTGCGTGTCATCCATCCATGGCATGCAGAGATGCTTACCGGTAGCACACTAGCAATACAAGACGCTGACTGCGGCCATGGTTGAGAGGTTGTTTCAAGAAAACACCCTTGTCTGTGCAGGCACGCCCAAGAGCTGGGATGCTTTCGGGTCAACGGTATAGTGGTGCGGCATCCATCATAGTTCGGCAGCTCTATTTCTGATTTGGTCTGGAGCAAGTGCGATTTTTGAGTTCCCTAGAGCGAGTGCAAGAATCGAGAGACCGAGTTGTACCCCTGAACTTGTCGCGTGTCAATGTGTGGGGAGATCAGAGTTTGAGATCCATTGCCCACTCGGTTGGGATCGATCGTGGGATAGCGGAAGCAGGGGAGGGCGCGTAAGACACCCATGTCACGCACCGCACTCTTACGTCTTGAGCTCCACAGATGCCCGAGGGTTGCACATTAGTCCCGGCGACGCCGAATGCACTCATCCTGCTCGAGTGCCGAAGTCTGGTCAGAGCCTAGCAAGTACAAGCTTGCGAGCGCGTGGGAAGGCTACGCTTGCCGGCGAGAACAGTCCGAGTGGACGCGGACGAGACGCCTGCGCCCGAGCGAGCTCCGTAGCGGGAAATCGGCCGCAGAGCAGAGGAGCTGGGAAAGTTAGAGCGCCTGGCAAGGTGCCTACAGCTCGGACCCACGCCGTCGATGCGCTTCTCTGCGAATGCTTAACCTCGCTTATTCGAGTGTCTGATTGGCTATATGCACACTCCAGTTAGGAAGAGCTGGCCAGAAGTGAGATGAGAGTGGGCCAGCTTCAGAGTCGAACAGTGTGAGGCGAGACGTGGAGTCGCGGAGAGCGTCTGTAGCGATCCGGTCATCCCAATCGGGCCTCTGTGCTCTCACAAATCCGCACAGCGTGTTGACAGTCGCCGTGAAACCGAAAGCATACCTTGGCAAGCCATGGCGCCGAGGAGAAGACCCGAAGTCGGGAGCAGGAAGCCACACCCGCGGTTGGTACTCAGGACTTTAGCGCGGTTCCGCATGGGCGCACACACTCTGCTGATGAGTGATCTCCAGACTGGATAGTTGCAGCAGCAAGCGTGCTTTGACAGGAGGTCATTCCAGCGGGCGGGAGGATGCGTCTGTCCTCGCGAGATGCTGTACGCCCGCGTGTGTCTCACAGTGACGTGATGGCCTCGCGGGCAAGCAGCCCGTAGTTTCTTCATTGATGTGAGGCTGATGAGCCTGGGCAAAAGCAGTAATTAAACGCTGGGTGAATCTGTGCTAGCTCGCACGTGGCATTGAAGCCAAACAGCTGCGAGGGACAGGGCGCAAAACCGCCGCGCACAGCGCCCAATGTCCAGGCTGTGCCGATTCGGTTGGAGACCCGAGGGCTCAGAGATGCAGTTGTGCACCGTGTGCCGCGACTCGTCTGGCAGCCATCTCGGCCTGGTGACGAGCCTGGCAGAAGGATTCGCGCAGCACATGCGTGCGAGTAGTGATGGATGGAGCTCAGCCGTGATCGCTGATGCCTCGCAGGCCAGTTGATGAGAGACAGGTAGTAGTGGGAAAGTATGGCCGCAGAGCCGCGGTGGCTTTCGGAGGACGCTCTGTTCTGGGAGAGATGCTTTGGCTAGCGATGCTCTGCACCCGCATCGGCTGCGCTCCGAGCCATCGCTGATCTCGACACACGAAGGAAGCAGCGCGTGCGAGGAGAGATGCCGGCAAGTGTTGCAGTGTCAAAGTAGGCGACCGTCTTGGACGCACACCAGCTCGCGTGAGCACGCAACGAGTCGGCGTGCGGCAGTGGACAAGCCAGTTGGGTTGGCGGCGCGGCGCGCATAGCAGAGGGGAGCAGAGGTGAGCAGAGTAGAGCAGAGCAGAGCAGAGCAGAGCAGCGTGTGAAAGAGTGGACGAGACCCGGACCCGGACCAGGAGCAGAGCCAGAGCCAGAACCAGAACCAGAACCAGAACCAGAACCAGACACCAGACACCAGAACGAGCAGAGACCAGAAGCTTGGGACGCGACGGGACGCTTGGACGTCGGCGCACGGACAGAATCACTATCGGGCCAATGAGAGCGCCGACGCTGACAGGGATGCGACGGAGTCTGTTTTGCTCGAGCCGCCGCACTTCTGCTCCTTCCAAGTTCTGGTGCTTCTTTGGGGCACGGCGCGGGACGGGAAGGGGAAGGGGGTGTGGACGAAGAGACATAGCTTGTTGCAGCTGGCCGCTTTGTTCCTGTCTCGACCTGAGGCTCATTTCCTGATCCGGACGCTGTTCACTTCAGCAGGGGCTTCCGGATACCGCTCGGTGCTCTCCGCGACGGATGGATTGGACGAGGAATGCATCGCAGAGACGAGCGCGAGCACACGGACGAATGGTGATGCGTCGAGGGCAACGAGGCTGCACCGTGCCTTCTGGGTCGTCACACGCATCCGCGCCTACAGGCACCGTGCAGCATATCGCGGGCAGAGGGAGAGGCAGAGGCAGAGGCAGAGAGGGAGAGGGAGAGTGCTTTGATGAGATGGGCAGCAAGACGCATTATCCGCAGAGTGCATTATCCGCATTGTGCTCTGATGAACGATTCATGATTCATTGCGCACCCCCCCTCGCCCGGGGTCGGTGGAGTGATTCCTCTCGCGGGACATTACCCTGATCTGGCGGGCAGGAGTGCCCTTCCAAATGAGGTGCAGGTGGCCTCTGCTTTGAGCAGCAGCAGCAGCAGCAGCAGCAGCAGCAGCAGCAGCAGCAGCAGCAGCAGCAGCAGCAGCAGCAGCAGCAGCAGCAGCAGCAGCAGCAGCAGCAGCAGTTGAGTACATAGTAATGTAGTAGCGCAGAGCAGCGCGACAAAGCTTCGACCATCGCAGCAGAGCCAAAGCTTCGACCATCGCACATCCGCATCGAAACAGGCCCGGCACAGTAGTAGTGTTGCGGCACCGCTGCGCGAGAGATCCAGATCCTCAGGAAGCGCACCCGCTCACGCTCACGCTCCCTCTAGCGGCCTCGTCAGCCACGCTAAACCGCTCCCTATCGTCTGTCCACGATCCAGTCCCGCTGCACGCTGCACGCTGCACGCTGCACGCTGCACGCTGCCTTCCTGCCTTCTCCTCCCCCTCGCCCCTCGCTGCCGCCCGTACGTAGATATGTATACCTGAACGCCCACATCCCCAAGGGCTTGGGCCGTGTCCAGCCTCGACCGCCATCCGCACCTAAGCTTAACAAAGGATCGCCACTCCCACCCCTCAAAGGCCCGCCGACCTGAATCCTGAATGTGAATGCCACCTCACCTCGTGGCAGTCTGCCTCCGCTCTTGAGATCCGCCTCGTGGCATCAACCAGACCCAGTCCGCCGCACCTCACCGCGCCGCACCTCGCCTCACCTCACCTCACATCATCTCGCCTCACCCTCACCCTCCACACACACCCCCCGGCCGCCGTCGACGTACACTCCATCTACTCACACCCAAAATACCCCCGCTCTCTACCTCATCTACTCATCTACTCATCCAAAGAGCAATCCGCCGCCGCTCCTTGTCTGCTGCGCCAGATATATCACCCAGTCCCACTTCTCCACCCAGGATCGCGCGCCTCTGGGGATCCTCGGACATTATCCCTCGTCAGCTCGCATCACGCACTGCTCGATATTACCAGTCGCATATCACCCTTGTAGCACCAGCCTGCGACCAGGCCTCTGCACCACCCCACTTTCCGGTCTTCAGATCTCGACTGCCCGGTTCGTGGGCGACGAGGCGCTCCGATTGCACGAGAGCCCACCGACGGCCCAATCTCTCAATCTCTCACGTCTTGGACTTGGTAACGCCAGTGCAACACCAGCATCCCCCACTGAGCCCTTCTAGACGACTTTGGGACGCACCTGCAGCATCCTGCGTCACTTCAGTCCAATCCGCACGCTCCTCTCCGCTCCTCGAGCAGCCCATCCTCGCTGCTCATCACCGCAGCCCAAGGCGTTCGCATTCCATCCGCTCGGTGTAAGGCTTGAGTACAAAGCCTGCCCGTACCCAGTGCTCCGGATCCTGCAGCAGCAACATCGACGCAATCGACACCACACTACACTGATCTCGCGGCATTCGCTCACTTGCTGCAACGGTCGCCCTCCTCTCAAAAACACTGCTCCTCTGATCGCCCTTCGTGGCTTCCACTCGCTCTCCCCCAGGTTTCTCCTGGCACAGCGACAAGCTCTTTGCCGCTTCCTACCCTCACTCCCTCATCCAGCCGCTGCCCACTCCGCCAGCGGAGAGCCAGCCATTTGGCCTTACTGATCAGCAATCCGCAACCGTGGCTGCAGCAGTAGCGTTTCCACCTTCAATGGTTCCCGGGCTTGGCCCTATGGATGCTCCGGCCAGCTTCACTGCTCGAAGACCAAATGCTTCCAACCTCCCATCCTTCGAACTGCCACCACCACCACTCTCCCACCTGCATCAATCGTACAACAACAAGGCCAACTATTCGCACCTCAACTCGGCTCATCCAGCCCCATCCGCGACGACCTTGACGAGCGTGGGCAACCTCTTGACTCCTCCAAGCAACGGCTCAGCCGACGGCCTGAGCCCTACCTCCTCCGGCCTACCCAGCAGCGCATCCCTCTCGAGCCACGGCGCAGCTCAACCATTCACACCCAGCGGCAGTGGCATGTGGCCACCTCCATCAACTTCCGCATCAACACCATACGGCTTCCAGGCAGGCAATCCCCCCCAGTCCAGCTTCCAAGGTCGTGCGCTCTTTTCTCCTTCGCTAGGCTCGATTGTGCGTGGCAGCAACTCGCCAACTGCCAGTGAAGCCTTGCCGCCGCCGCCACCATCATACGACATGCCACACTACTCTCAACAATCAATGCCGATGTCTGCACCCAGCCTTCCGGCCGTTCCGAATCACCAGCAGATGATGCATGGTCATGGCTCCATGATGGGCGGACAGCAGACACCTGTCTCCGGTCCAGTGACCCATGCGTCTCCTGTGAGTGCGCATGAAGCCTTTGCCCGCCCGCCTCCGACTCCCACGCAGGGCTATTATTCGCAGCCGACCCAGAGCCACCAACATGGCAACTACTCGTACTCGGGCCCTTCACCGATCCAACATAGCCCCATGAGCGCGGGCGGATCGCTCGCAAAGATGTCTCCCGTGAGCCACCAGGGACCACTTCCTTCACACCCTCCGCAGCCACAGTACTCGCAGCACAGGCAATACAGTTACCCCATGTCAGGACCAGTCCTCTCCAATGTGAACAACCCAAGTGGCCAGCTCGCGCTCGTGGGAGGAGGCATGCCACCAAACATGATGGCCTTCAACAGCGGCCACGCGGCGCAGATGCACGCCATGTATGGCCATCCCCACCAACAGCCGAGCCCACAGAACGACAGACCATTCCGATGCGACCAGTGCCCCCAGAGCTTCAACCGCAATCATGACCTGAAGCGTCACAAGCGGATCCACCTGGCAGTCAAGCCATTCCCATGCGGCCATTGCGATAAGAGCTTCTCGCGCAAGGATGCGCTCAAGGTAAGACCTCCTCTCCCTCTCGTCTCCCTTTGTTGTTGTTGTTGCCACAGGGACAAGACTGACGCGCGATTGCAGAGGCATGTCCTTGTCAAAGGGTGCGGGAAAGCGCAAGCGACGGCCGACGTCAAGGAGATGGACAGCTCCGTCTCGCCCAAGAGCGAGAGCGTCAGTCCCGTCGTGACTGCCACCGCGTAACCTGACTGCCATGGTTACGACTTGCTTCTGATTGCTCCTGATGACGATACCCTTCACACGCATTGTATAATTTAGTTAGCAGCGCTGTTCTTATGTCTAACGTTACGACGGGATGGAAGGGCTGACGAAGACCAGCAAAGAAAAACTCAGGGCTTGGCCGGGATACGGCACGGCGTACCTACCTTGGGGGCGTTTTGTATGCAGGAGAGCAGACCTCGGTTTGAGGTCGTGGACTTGCGGGATGATTTACTACTGGAAGCGACAGATACCTATGGATAGCGACAGGAACAGCGGTGACAACATGCCTGGATGTGCATTTGGAAACTTGGAGGGCAATGGCGGAATTGGTTGGATGGGTTGGCCATCTCTACTGTGCTATGCAATGATCGAGGAAGGGGGGTAGGGGGGCGTGGTTTCAGCACGTCGTAGTGTGCATGTGCATGTGCAGCAGCAGCAGCAGCAGTTGTTAGCGAGAAGCTGAAATGGCAACACGTCTTTCCTCGTCACATGACATTGCATTGGCCAAAGAAGGCGATGATGCATTCCATCCCGTCACGACCGCACGGACATGGGTCAATAGTAACATGAAGGCAGCGATCTGGTGATGATGCGATGCGCGCGAACGGAAAGGCAAGCGAGGCTCGCCCGTCCAACGAGGTGCGAGAAGAGGGTTGAGTCAGTGCAGCACACAAGCACTTTCACAACGGTCTTACATGGCTACTGTACAGCGTGTCGGTCTGTTGGCCGAGCATGCCCGAATCGCAGCAGATCGCACCAGGATCACACATCACTGCGAACCACGATCGATCGATCAATCAATACATGTAATCAACCGGGATCCCACAACGGGCTGGGCGCCGTTATCTCATCTCATCTCATCTCAGGGTTCATCTGCGCTGCGAGACTGCGACTTCCTCCTTTGTCCAGCTGGAATCACTCGATCTGCGGCGTCGGCCGACCGAGATGCCGGGATGGGATAGGGCCATCCCATAGTGTGAGAGAGAGATGAGAGATGTGTCTGGCTGGATACTGTGTCGTGCATTTAGAATAATTAAGGCTTGGATGCACAGCGCAGGGATGGGACCGGGGGCCGGGAGATGGGTGCACTGTGCACTGTGCACGGTGGGTGGGAGAGCAGCGCGAGCCAAGCGGTCGGGCTCGCCGGGGAGGTTTGCACACACACACAACAGACCGACAGACAAGGCGAGACAGCGGAGAGAATCTGGGCTGATGATTGAATGTTGTTGCACCATCGCCCGCTCATCACTGCCGGATACTGCATGTACATACGCCTCGCCTGGTGTGCGGCTATCTCTCCTGTCGGCGTCGCCCGGCTGCAGGTGTCCGCGAAGGATAGTGCACCGACCTTAGGCGGTGGCCTAAGCTTACAAATCCGCAAAATGGTTTTGCCGACTGCCGAAGCGGCACTCGCTGTGAGTCGCGACTCACTCTACCACCACAATAACAACTTACGACGGCGACAATGAGGCTCCACGAGTGTCGCGTACCGCTATTGTCGACGTAAACGGTTAATATAAAGTTAGGCGCAGCTTTTAGCTTTATATTAAACCCGTTAATAGCGGTACGCGGCTTTATATTAATTAAAAGCTATTGTCGCGCTTATACTATTATAAGTACGAGTCTATAATATCGAACAATAAGGTAGCTACTAATAATAAGTAGGCTATTTTATAAGAAGGCATTCTTATCTAGCGAACCTAGACCTCTTTTCCTACCTAGATCGTACTCGTAGACTCGTAAATCGACAATTTATAGTATTAATCGACTAGGAGACTCTTACATTTATCTATAGACGACTCTACGACCGATACTAGCCTAATTATTAACCTACTCCTTCGCCTCCGCCTTAGTCTACGCCCGAGAGCGCCCTAGTAGTAACTATATCGGCCCTAAGGTAAGCTATCCGAAGCCTAAAGAATAGGCAAAAGCTAATTAGCGAGTCTAGCGAGTCCTACCGTAAACTAGAGACGTAGGATAAGACTACATTCTAGTATATCTCCGATAAGGATTAGTAGCGCTATTTAAACAATCTTAAATCTAGTAATAAGTAGGTTCGTAAGTCCGCGGCTAATAGCCTACGGCGGTTTACTTACGCTAGCGAGATAATAGAGACGGATCTAGGTATGCTTTTTCTAATTTATATAGACTCGCTACTAAAATCTAATCGACTCGTAGGTATACTATCTTCTAAGCCTAGCGGCTATAAGTAGTACGCTACGAGAGGTCTAGATTATATTATCTATAAAGGTAAGGAATATACTTAATACGCGTTCTATAAGCGCTACGGTCGCCTAGGTTATAATAGTAAGCTCTAGAAGAAGTACGAGAAGTAGAAGGATAAGTAGGATAACTCGCTAAAGCCTAAGCCGGACTCGTAGGCTACTATAGGTAATTCTAGGGCTACTATAGGTAACTCTAGGGCTGAGATAGGCGACTCGTAGAAGCCTACGAGTCTTTAAACTAAGATTACTAGGCTTAAGGAGGGTTTAGGGTTTGCCTATAAGCGTATTAATAATCTAGAGGCTAAGCTCTACTATATAATAGACTTTATTACGTAGCTACCGGGTAGCGAGTAGTTCGTAGCTAAATATAAGGGCAAATATACTTAGTAGATAGTATAGATTAATTCTAGCCTACGAGTTATAGCGAGTATAGCTAATTTTAGCCTACGATTCCGTACGAGTCGGGTAGCTTAGGATATATAGAATCTTAGAGCGATTAAATCGCCTACGAATCTAGCAATTTTAGGCCTACGAGTCGGGCAAATTATAATACTACGAATCTTAGAGATCGTAGAATCCCTAAATCGCCCGCGAGTCTACCTAATTTTAGCCTACGAGTCGGGAGAATGTTAATATTAGAGATCTCTAAGCCTTTAATCGTTATTATATTTATACTATTAACCCTATACGCCCTTCTATCCTTTTAAAGCCTCGCTACTAACTCGCTACCGACTCGCTATAGCTTCTTTAACGCCCTTATAACCCTTTAAAACTCCGGAATCCTTATATACTCCTTCCTTAGCTTCTTATTCCTTATTGCCTCCGCTAGTACACTCGTAGTACTCGCTAGTCCGCTCGGGGGCGTACTCGTAGGCTCCGCTAGTACACTCGTAGCCTTAGTATCCTTAGGTAAGCTAGTAACCTACCTATCGCCCTAAATCTCCGTCGCTACCGGCGACTCGCTAGCGACTCGCTCTACTAAATCCGTAGGAGTAATCTCTATTCCTTCTTTAATAGTACTTAAATCTATAGGCTCCTTCTTTATTACTATACGTGCCTCCTACTTTACTACTAGCTTGCTTTTAGGCACTCGTACGTACGTAGGCTCGTCGTCGTCGTTATTATTAGTAAGGTTAATAATATCGATAGGGTTATAGGCGCTTAATCCCTAGGTACCGGATATAGACGAAGGAGTAGATCGATAGGGTAATTCGCGACTCGCTTAACGTTTGTAACTAACTAGCGGACTAGTAGAGGCCTCTTTCTCGGTAGATTAGGCACTCGTAGAGGGACTCGTAGGCTAGCGGAATTTAGCTAGTTTATTAGGGCTAGTAGAAGGCACTACTTTAGATTCGCTAGTACTCGCTACTATACTCGCTACTACACTCGCTACTACCTCCTTAGCTATCTTTCTTTTAGCTTTAGTACTAGGCCTCTAACCTAGACGCCTACTACGATAGCGCCTATTAAGGCTCTTTATTAGATCCGGATCTAAAGAGGAGCTGTCGTCGGTAGACTCGCTAGACTCGCCGTAGTCCTTCGGAAGCCTATTCTACCGCTTATCTTTAGCTACAAGGACAGCGACCCTAATATCTACCTCCTTTCGCGTAGGATTTGCCTAGTACCTACGCTTAAATAGTAGTAATTGCTCGTTAAGGTCGTCTTTGTCTCTACTGTTCGAGCTTAGTATAATTAAGAGCTTCTACTCTTTGTCGTACCGGGTATATATAAACGGACGTTTGTAGTACTATAGGCCGGTAACCTTCTTAACCTTAATATAGCTAGCGTATAAAGCCTAGTAGTAAAGCTAGTTACGAGTACGCGGCGAGTCGAGTAGTAGGGCCTTAAAGTCGCTCTAGTAGCCTACGATAGACTAGTAATCGACTAGCTCTAGATTATCTCTAACCGTCCACCTCTACTAGCCTTCCTTCTTAACTACATTAACTACTACTTTGCTTATATACACTATAACGTAAAGCTTAGGGCCCTTTAGTACTTTCTTCGGTCTACTACCCTTGTTCTACGACTACGAGTCGGCCTACGAGTCGTCTCGTAGCTCGGTACTACTACTACTACCCGCCTTAAGTCGATTCGTAGCGATTAGCGTGCTCCTATATAGACTCGCTTTACTAGTACGAGGACCTTATACCTCTCCGGATAACGGATTAATACCTATATTACTAAGCGGGCGGATATGCTACTTCTTATTAGCGGCTAAAACGGCATTAGTACGGCTAAATAAGCTTTTAGCGAGTCTAGTAAAGCTACTATAGCCCTTTATAGACGCGGGCTCCTTCCGCCGTAGAGTAGGGGAATCGATCGGATCCGGTACTAGTATTAAGGAAGGGCCTACAGTCGACTCGCGGCGACTCGCTATATTAGTGTCTACTATAGTAAAGAACGGGTTCCTAAGGCCGCATTTACTATAGCGGGGCTTATCGCTATACTCTTTAGTATAATTAAGAGTATAATCTACCTTATTAGATATATAGAAGTCTTCCTAGAAGTTAGTAGAAGAAGCTATAATAGACGTATATAGAAAGATAAGACGTAGTATTAAGGAATGTAACGTTACGAGTCTACTACGAGTATATACGAAGCTTTATAGAGGCTCCCTAGTAGTAGTAAAGACGGTTCTCGTACGATTAGACGGCTCGAGGCTATTTAAGCGAGTCGGCGCGATATACTTAGCGAGTCGTCTACTAGTATCTAGGTACTACTTAGCTACTCCTCGGAGGTACTAATAAGCGTGTATATAAAGCTTCTTAGGCCTATTACCGAATCCGGGTTCGCTACCTTTAAAGGTTAACGGGTAGCTAGCGAGTACGAGCTGTTCGTTTACCTATTATAGAGTTGTCGGAGGCAGGTATAAGCTAAGGTCTATATATAGCGAGGCGTAGTTAGCGTAGGAGTAAGAGAGGGGTAACTCTATAGGCGGGTAGCTAGAGCTGCGAGTGACTACGAGTACAGCTAAATTGGCTACGAGTACGGTCCAATTTCGAGCTACTTACCTAGTACTAATATAGAAAGCTCTTTAATTACCCGCGGAGCTTACTATAGCCGTCTATCCGGTTTATCTACTACTTAAGAGTAGTACTCGCTAGACTCTTAGGGTTAATTAGATGCCTACGCTAGGTAGTGTCCTCGAGCTCTAGATACTCGTAGAGCAAATCCGGTATACTACTAATATAGCTCTTAAGGTTTTGTACTCGTACCGGGTGCCGATTCTACTCTAAGACAAAGTAACTAACTATATAGCGTATAATTAGAGTATAGATTACGAGGAAGGCGAGTCGATTAGATAGCTTAGCGGCCTCGAAAAGGTGTAGGTTAATATACTAGTTAAATAGGTCTCTCTAGCGATTTATAGCTAATTTAGCTATCTCGCCCTACTAGTACTTAATAGTCTAATTGCCTTTACTCGTAGTATATAAGAAGGCCTTAACAAAGTCGATATTACGGCCCTCGATAAGCTCTCGAAGCCGTAGATAGGCGTCTACTAGTATAGGTGTCTCGACACCTTAATTAGAGCGGACTCGCTAAGGGACTCGCTAGATATAGTTAATTACAGTATAGTACTACGAAAACACTAAGTACTTTGTCTTTACTATTAGGCTAACGTAGAACTAGATAATCCGGCGTAAGTAGACGTTAATATAGGCGTAAATCTAAATGCCGAATTGCTCGATTTTGTAGAAGGCATTAATTAACTAGACGTAGTTAGGCCTATTAGCTTTTAGTCGTACGTGCCGTAGCCTATTCGGATAGCGATTACGTAGTTCGCGAAGCTTATATGGTAGAGCGTTGATTTGCCGTGAAATCCGGTAGATACGGTCCCTAGTAGGCATTAGTATAGTAAGAAGAGGGCTACGAGTCGGCTACGAGTCGATTCCCTACCTACCTATAATATACTAGTAGGTTCTTAACTCTCGTACGAGCTTACGATAGCTAAAGTCTTAGGTTTGCCTATTAATTAGTACTACTCGAAGTACCTTATCGACGTAGGTAGTAGCTACTTCTAATTCCTCGTATTCTAGTCGACGCTTAAGGCCGTAAGTACGGCGGAGCTCTTAATACTACCTTAAAGAGATGTTATAGCTATTAAGCCGTAGTATAGTATAGCTCTTCTTGTCGCTAATAGTATATAGCTAGAATAGCTCGGTAATCCGCTTAATTAGTACTACGTTACTACTATAGTTAATTCGAGGGCGAGTAGTTACTCCCTATCGCGATAAGTGTGTCTATAGAGTTCTAATACCGTAGCGAATGCCCTTAGTATTATGTAGGCTCTATACGACTCGCTAGTAGGTATATCTAGTATAAATCTAAAGCTTAATCTAGAGCCGATAGGGCTGTAAATCGAGGGCCTAAGGCGGTATAACGACAAAGTAGACAATAAAGGACCTAATAGATGGATTGCGAGTCGATAGCGAGTACATCAGTGCCTAACCACTGCGATTACGGTGTGTGAGAGTGTGGTGGTGCGGTAGCAAAACCGGCAAAACCATTTTGCGGATTTGTAAGCTCAGGCCACCGCCCTTACCCTCCTGTGTGTTGACATTGCCTCTCACACTTCACGTCTTACGCTCGCTCGAGCAAACGACGAACGGACGACAAACGACGAACGAGGGACGACGAACGAGGGACGACGAACTCGTCGCGAGGATGAGGAGATGCCTCTTTGCGGGTGGGTGAGAGCATGCGCTGCAGAGCCAGACGAAGCAAAAGTGCCCTTCACGTGTACAAATAAATCTTCATGCCACGGAGACGTCGGAATGAAGCTGGGCTGTCCTTCCTTGAAGCTACACGTACACGTCCAGCACGTATCCTCCACTAGCCTTCATCCCGTCAAAGAGACCCGTGAAGCAGTAGCAGTAGGCACCTGTGTAGGCCAAGGCAGTAAGTGAATCTCTTCGTATGGGCGAGCGAGGGCGTTCGTTGGTTTTGTCATTCTTGGCGCGAGTGCATTCCTTGGTCACCCTCCCGCAAAACAAACAGACATTTCCCATATCCATTCCACGCCGACCCGATCGGAGCGAGACCATCTTATTGGGCGGTGCAGCTGCGATCGAGCTCGTGCCTGCCTCCCGCCTCGAGCGAGCAAGCAAGCAAGCAAGCAAGAAAGAAAGGTGCAACTGCAACTGCAACTGCAACTGCAACTGCAGCTGCGACTGCGTCTCCCACCGCGACTGGCAGCTTCCGGACAGAACTCCCCTCTGCCATACACAATACCTACTTCCTTGCGCTTGACTTCCAACACGCTCGTTGATCTGCACATCCATCACCAATACCGTTACTGCGATCAAATGTCACTTCCACGCTGAGAGACCATCACCACCGGGAAGTGCCAGTGCCAGGCCAGTGCCAGTGCCTCCTTCTCCCCTCACCCTCACGCTCGCTTCTTGTACGGACGGCACTGCAGCATCTCCTACTCCCACCTGCGCCAGCTCCTTGCTCCTTGCTCCTGACAGCATCCGACCTCTCGTGCTCTCTCGACCAAACCCGGGCGTGGTCTGCACCACACGCACGCCGTCCTCTCGTTCCACACCCGCGCCGTCCATGTCCGTCACTGCTGGCGACACCCATATTCATTGAGTTCGAAAGACGAGTCACCAGCGCATGCAGTGAACACCGAGCCTCCGACGAGTGAACGCGAGTTGGATACCGCAAACAGGGACGCATTGACCATCCGGCATCAACAGTCACCCTCGCCATACACATACACAGCAACCTCCTCTGCGAGCATTTCCCTCCGCACATATGCAACCACAATACCAACCCCCCCACTGATACACCATGGCGGATCGATACCGCACCCCGACCGGCCGCCACGCCACCAAGCGGCAGCCGCTGATCGAACTTCGCAACCAGGGAAACACTCCTTCTGTGTCCCAGCGCGGCTCCGCTGCCACCACCAAGCACGTCAAGAACAACTTCTCCAACCCCAGCCTCCCGCATAATGAGTCTCTGGAGCCTAATGGCTCCCTGGCCGTCCGCAGCAGTGAGCAGCCAGAATCTTCCGCCCATAAGCGCGTGTCTCAGATCACGAACGAGGAGCGCGATTCCAAACGCAATTCTGCCATCTCTACCACATCGACCAACGCGTCATCGAGAAGACGCAAGACGTACATTGGCCACTGGCAGCTTGGCAAGACCATTGGAAAGGGCGGCTGCTCGCGCGTCCGTGTGGTTCGGCACAGATATAGAGACCAATTCGGTGCCGTCAAGATCATCACGAGATCGGTGGCAGAGAGCACGCGCGCCCAGAGTCTCGCCAATCTGATTGAGAGTACCAGAGGCTCGTCGTCATTCACGCCTACCGGATACAAACCAATACCATACGGGCTGGAGCGTGAAATCGCGGTAATGAAACTCCTCGAGCATCCCAACATCGTGCGTCTGTTCGACGTATGGGAGAACAGGAATGAGCTGTCAGTAACATTTCCTTTGCCCTAGAAGTTGATATACTAAACTGCTCACCAGGTATCTCATCATGGAGTACGTCGATGGGGGCGAACTCTTTCACTACGTCGACGAGCGAAAAGGGCTCCCAGAGGACGAGACAATCTACGTCTTCAGACAGATCGTCTCTGCGCTGCTGTACTGCCATCGCCTGCTCATCTGCCACCGAGATCTGAAGCCCGAGAACATCCTCCTCAATAAACACGATCTGACCGTGAAGCTCATCGACTTTGGAATGGCAGCACTCCAGCCTGAGGGCCGACTGCTTAGCACACCTTGCGGCAGCCCTCACTACGCAGCCCCCGAGGTCGTCAGCAGCAAGCCATACGACGGGAAGCAGGCCGATGTTTGGAGTTGCGGCGTCATTCTATATGTCATGCTGACCGGCACTACTCCATTCAACTACGGAGAAGACGGCGATATCCGCTTGTTGTTTCGGGACATTGGACGAGCGCATTACTACATGCCAAACGGACTCAGCCTGGAAGCCAAGGACTTGATCAAGCGCATCTTCGTGACGGACCCGAGGAAGCGCATTACCATGGATGGCATCTGGGAACATCCACTCTTGCATAAATACGACAAGATGTTCCGATTTGATGGGGCTGACGGTACAAAAGAGGCCGCCATCGGCCAATTGCCCAAGCTTGAGCAATGGAAGGTCAAGCGCATACAGGACGTCGACCGTGAGATTCTGCGGAATATGCGTACCTTGTGGCACAGCGAGTCGGAACAGGGCCTTATCCAGAAGCTTCTGAACAATGACATAAACCAAGAGAAGCTCTTCTATGCTGCTCTCGTCAAGCATCGCGAGGAACATCTTGAGAACTATGTCGGGGAACCTGATGAGATCAGCTACTCTGCTAGCGATTACCATCACAGTCGTCCGGCAATTGCCGCGGATGCTCCTCCTTTACCCTCCGATGCACCGCGGTCCCAGTCTCAATATTCCATCATGAATGACGAGCACCTGCGGGCGAGTAGCAGCTTCGCTGGGCCGCCTCCCTCGCTGAGCAGCTACGATCCTTATCGAGCGTCCAAGGATCCACTCGTGGACGCACGGGGTGATTACCTCAACGTTGTCGTCCACCGAAGCGGCACCACCAGCACTCGTAGGACCAGCACAGCAGGTGGCCGACTCAGGCATCCCGCAGCCACTCGAATCGAGCAGCACAAGCGGGAGATGATGTACAACAGATCATACCATAACCGCTCGGCGTCAAGCCTGACACGCTCTGGCATGAGTAGACACTCCATGCAGCGCTCATCCATGTCCCGGCACTCGATGACCAGCACGTTGCTACCCAGTAGCCCTCCTGTGATCGCCAAGATGCGGCCGTCCGATGTCCACAAGCGCGGTGTCAGCTTTGGTCACATGCGGCGCACCTCGACTATGAGCGCATTAACGGGCCAAGATTCCTCGAAGGCGTCCACTCCAGCAACTCCAAGCCTCCCAGGCACACTCCGTGACCGAGTTCAGAGACTACACTCTGATGCCAAAGAGGGTCCGGCATCAAGTCCATTAGCGCACATGGACCAGCCGATCAAGTCTCGCAAGGAGCGAGCTGCAAAGTTGAATACTCCTCGTATCAAGGTACGCAAGCCGGAGACTCCCAGTCAGCACATGCGAAGTGAGATTCGTAAACACAGCGCGGAGCTCGAAAAAGCCTGCGAGGAGGCCTTCTTCCGAGACTCTTTTGGATCTGGTGTGACCGCCCGGACTTCACTGACAGACAAGCCATCGCCATACGACACGCCGCCTTCTTCAATCTCAGCAGCTCCCTCTGTTACACCTGATCTTCCCTCAATGAAAGCCACGCCTCGACCCTTGCCTGAGTTTCCCAAGGATACTCCGAACACGTACTTGACCAGAACACTGGAAGAAACACGCATGAAGCTCGAGGCCTACAAGAGTTCCGGTGACGACAGTTCAGCCAAGTTCGACGAAGTGATGAAGATGCTCGACACGATCATGCCCGGACCGCATCCCTCCGAGGATAGACGAGCAGTGACAGCTCCGGATGCAACTAAGGCTATCGAACAGATCGGCGCACTGCCCGTGATATCCGAAGAGAGCAGCGATCTTCGGAGCAGTAGGGAAGGGACGAATTGGCACCGAAGCGTTACGGACCCGGTGAACAAGACGCGAAAGCACGAAGAGAGAACTATTCGCGTCGTCCCGCCGTCTTCTCCCGGAGCCATCGCGCCCCTCAATGTTCGAAAGAGAAGCAACGGGAGTCAATTGAGCAGCGACGACAGCCGCAGAAAGCCAACCGCGAATGCGTCTCTTGAAGGAATGGGCCGGAAGCAACATGACACGGATGTATCCGGTCTCCATTCCATCGATGAGGACAGCACCTTGACGACACCCACCGTCGTTCGCAAGAAGCGGTCTGGTTGGTTCGGCCGGGGGAAGAAAGAAGATGATACGGAAGCGGACACCACCGCGGTTGGCACGACGACTGTGTCCACGAATTTGGACGATTCTGCTGACCGCCGCGGTTCTGGCATGCTCCAGATCGATACGCCACGACAGAAGCCATTGCCAACGGAACCACCTCTTTCGGCGCAGTCGAGCGAATTTCCGGTGCGCAAGCATCGCTTTGTAGGTGGGAAGAAAGGGTTTGCTAGATGGATTGGCCGCATGGGCCGTGAGAAGGGTCTTGAAAGCAACATGACGGAAGGAGGTGAGTACCTACTGTCGACGTCCCGCGCCTCTTCTAAGTGCAATTACTCACAACATGTCACAGACACCACCATCATGACGAACCAGTCCTTGGATTCACTGTTCTCGTCCGCATCTCAAGCAACCTCGAGCAACGATGCGCCCCCAGCTCCAGGGCCTGAACGCTCCTGGTTTGCCAGATTCTTCAACATCAAGCCCGCTGCTCAGGTCCTCTGTTTCAACCTTGGCCGAGGCAGGGCACGGCAAGAGCTGGTCATTCTCCTTAAGGAATGGCAGCGCCACGGTATTCGCGACCTCCAGTATTCTCGCGGAACAAACACCATTGCTGGCCGAGTGGACAAACGCAATGCCCTTGACATCAAGCCAGTCAGCTTCCGTATCGAGCTTTTTGTCGTGCTTGAGCATGGACGTAAGGTTGGACTCTCGATTGCCCGCTTTGTCCAGGTCAAAGGGGCCGTGAGCGGATTCCGACGAGTTCTGGAGGTCGTCGATGGAGTCATGAGAGGACGTGGTTGGCTCGTCGAGGATGAAGAGAAATGGCGAGCTCTCTGTGAAGTCATCGGGGCTTGAAGATCCCGAGTGAAACGAAAGGACAGCAAGCAATGGCTTCTTGCTGCAGTTTCGGGACAAGGTGCCTCGTCGTGTTAAAATTCTCTGGACATGCGTTTGGGTTGGAAACGCAGGCAGCGGCGACATCTGCTCCTCCAGCATGGAGCAGCCTGCGCCCTTCGACATGTTTTGGCACAGGTTTGTGTGGTCAAGTACAGCGCTTTGTGACGAATTGTTTGCTGAGGGAAAAGAGTTTTGAAGTCGGTCTCTGTGGAGTGTATTGGGAGCGATTGTGCGATTGACAGGGAGTGGGGGGGCGAGAAGGAAGTAATGATTGTTTAGAAGTAATAGAGTAGGACGCAGTAATGAAGACAGACAGGAAGCGTACATTCATCGCCTTGCTTCAGCACTCAAAAGGTCTGAAGTCTGAACTTTTTAGCTATCATAGACCGGCTTCCAAGGAAAAAGATTTCTTGACCATCCTTATTCACACTGATCGAGAAAAGAACGCCCGCCTCTTCAGATTGTGAGAACTGGAGAGTCTCCCCCCCCCGCCCGCAAAGCACCCGCTGAGCGCATTGCATCATCGAAAAAAAACAGCCCGCCACCTATCTATTTAGATAATTCTACCTTACCTATCATACCTACTACCTTAACTACTTGCTTGTCTGAGTGACGGAGTTTAGCTACTAGGACCGTTCTACCTTACCTACTGAATTGTGTGTGTGAGTGACGGAGTTTAGCTACTAGGACCGCCGCTTGAGCACTACTGCACTGTATGTACCACACCGACAGAAGAAAAAAAAAAAAAAAAAAAGAGAAGAGTGATATAAAAGAAGGTCTTCGCGAAAAAAAAAAATTCCTGACATCCTCCTAGGTGGGTGGGCAATCATCATCATCACACCTAGATAGAGACTCTACCTACCTACCTATCATACAATACCCAACAACACAGAAGAGTCTTACGAGGATCGCAAGAAGAAGAAGAAGAAGAAGAAGAAGAAGAAAAAAAAAAAGAAAAGGTTCTGTCCTTCCAAGGAATGGCTTCCAAAATGGTCGAAAAGGCCAAAGATGCGCTTCACATGAACAACACGAAAGACGACATCCGCATCGCGGGCAAGAAGGTTCATCATACGGGGTATGGCCTGATGGGGTTGACGTGGCGAGCAAACCCCCCGCCGGCAGAGCAGAGCTACGAGGCGATGAGTACGTTGAAACCCTGTTGTTGGTGTTGTTGTTGTTGCTGCTCAGGTACGACGAACCTCCACTGACCACGGCGGCAAACAGAAACGGCTCTGGATAGCGGTGCCAATTTCTGGAACGGAGGCGAGCTCTATGGCACTCCGGAGCGCAACAGCGCCCATCTCCTCCGGGAGTACTTCGAGAAACATCCCAAAGACGCCGACAGGGTCGTCCTTTCCATCAAAGGCGGTCTTGTCGAAGGCGGCCTGAAACCCGACGGCAGCGAGGAGAATACGCGTCGGAGCATCGAAGCCACCCTCGCCGTGCTCGACGGCATCAAGAAGATCGATGTTTGGGAAGCTGCGCGCGTAGACCCTCAAACACCGATTGAAATCACGATGCGGACCGCGAACGAATACGTGAAAGCCGGCAAGATCGGAGGAATCGCTCTCAGCGAATGTAGCGCAGATACGATCCGGCGAGCCGTCAAGGAAGTTCACATTGTAGCAGTCGAAGTGGAATTCAGCATGTGGGAGACGACTATCCTCGACAACGACGTCGCCAAAGTCTGTGCGCAGCACAACATCCCCATCGTAGCCTACTCTCCGCTGGGGAGAGGGTTCCTCACGGGACAGATTACCAAACCATCGGATATCCCTGCGGACGATATGCGATCGCACCTACCTCGTTTCCAACCGGAAAATTTTGACAAGAATCTTGAGATGGTGCGCCAGGTTGAAGCGCTCGCGAAGAAGAAGAACGCCACTCCTGGCCAGGTTGCTCTTGCCTGGGTGAGAGCGCAGTCGAACAAGCCTGGAATGCCGCTCCTCATTCCCATCCCAGGTGCAAGTTCGGCAGAGCGAGTGCGGGAGAACTGCACAGAAATTGAGCTGAGTGAGAATGACATCAAAGAGATCGACAGTATTGTTGCGAGTGTCGATATCGCTGGCGAGAGGTATCCAGAAGCTCAAGCTGCGCTATCGTTTGGCGACTCTCCGCCGCTCCAGGAGTGATGAGACAGAGGTTTACGATTGTCAAAATACGTAATCTTTCAATCTGTACTCACATGCATCAAGAAAGTCAGCTGCAGAGAAATTCGATCCAACCCCAAATGACAGCTCCAGCACCTGTGCGTCAACAGAAAGGTGTTTTCTCGTGGAGCTCTGCTTCGTAGTTGTTCTAGGCTGCAGCAAATGCCGCGCGTAGCATCCAGTTCATGGCGGGAGAGCTCGTCTCGTACGTGGAGTGTGGTGCAGGGTGACGACCGTGACAGCTCAGTAGCCGCTTCTGCTGCGCCGACCGATACCCGGACAATAACAAGAACCTCGGGAAACAAGGCGGCGTTCTTCACTTCAGGGTGCTGTAGCAACTGTTAGCCATGCTTAAGAATGTAGTGCACGAATAGCTAGGCTTATGAAACGTGGAAAGGTCAGATCAAGTGTAGTTTTGGAATAATCCGCACATGGCTTCCGAAGAAACCCTCAGCATTGCAGAATTCTCTATATTCATCACAGAAAATGAAATGGGAGGTGAGCAACTTACCCTCGAAGCTTCAGATTTCAGCTTGGCTGTCCTGCGAGGTATCATCTCTCACATAACACACCAAGTGCGAGGATCGTTCCATTGGTAGTGCCTCGTAGCTCATGGAATGGCAGTCAGGTGATGGCTTCCAAGCTATGAGAGCAAAGATGCAGCTTTTACTCTCATCCAGCAATGTTGGTTATGTTGGGTGCCTCGTAGATTTCCAGCTGTCTCGTCCCTTTTCTCAGCAGAAATTCGATGGTGCCGAAGTCTTTCTTATCCATCTCAATGTTCTTCTCGAATTCCCGACGGGCGAAGGCCTCGAAGTTGGGTCGCGTGTCGGAGGGCTTTTGCCGGGCAGCTCGCAGGCATTGGCGGTAGAGGGAGAGGACATCGCGTTGCAGGCCAGAGAGGCGTTTCGCTCGGACCATGATGGCTGTCAACAGGCTGTCATGGTGTTGATGGTGAGGGTGTGATGGATAAGTTGAAGGGGATGAGGTGAAGATGCAGTTGAAGAGGAAAACGCTCCATCCATAGAACCCCAGAAATAATCAAGGTTTCCAATGACGAACCTCAGGCACGCGAGCCGCAGGCCGCCCAGAATCGGCACTGCAGCGTTCGGCGCAATTCTCCATTTTCTTCTAAGGTTCTCGACACATGCGAGCGCCTCTCTTACAAATGGATGCACGAATCCTCCTGCTAGTCATGTGACATAGAATCTGCTGCTTGCTTGCCCAGTGCGAGCCGCTGCTGAGTCACACTTGTTCTTGCCTCCTTGGTCGGAGATATCGGCCTTTATCGTAACCTTGAAGTCTGGTCTGCCCACTGTTTCGATCGCTGCGACACCGACGATGCCGAGCAGTATCAATACCACCACCACCACCACCGCCCATCCTTCACACGACGGAGGAGGCTCCTCGCCCGTCGCACCCGCATACAGCCCCATCACTCCCAAAGTGCAGCCCGCCTTGCCGGCCAATGGGCACACTTTTGCGCCTCCACCCGATAACGGCGGCACCTTCAACTTCACCCCACCAGCACAGCAAGACAACAAGCCCCCTATCGCCCCCACCCAGTATATCAAACAGCCACCAAACCAGCCATTCTCCGGCGACGATGCGACGGACGCAATAGCACTCCGCGCAGCCATCTCGACCCTCCAAATCCAGAAGAAGAAGGCGCAAGATGACCTGCAAACATTATCGGACATCAAAAAGCTGGCTCTCGAGAACCCGCACATGTTCAAGAGTGAGCTGGCCGCCGGCAGGCTGAAAGAGCAGACGCCCAAGATCGGCGACTTTCAAGCGATTCTGGACGAGACGGATGAAGATGAATCCCATGCGCCGGACAAGATGGTCCTGGACTCGAGTGAGCCTTTTCCACGCATACCCGGTCCTCAGAACGTCGTGAGGACACCTCACATCAATTGGGACAAGTACCACGTTGTCGGCGCGCCGCTAGAGAGCATGCACGAGCAGCAACAGCGATGGCCTGGTCTCACTTACAATACGTTCGACAGAGGGAGGGAACATACCGTCGCTGCACCCTACAGCCCTTTCCTCGATAAACTGGACGATCAACGGCCATCAAGAGATACGCACCCAGCTCATGAGGTACGCAAAGACTCAGCTGCTCAGCACAATGCTGGTGGTAGTCCCACTGAGCATCCAAAGGGACGGCGGTAGGAACGCGGCTCCAATTGAAAGTCTGGAACTCCAGGCCCGGAAGAAGTGCTGGTCTTCGTAGAGGCGAGCGTGTAATCGAGATACGAGAACGAAACGGCAACGACCGTGGATGCATCTGTATTTCCAACTCAGATGACGAGATCAGGTACCAAACTGCTCTTGAACTCAAACACAGCGCGATTGAGGTGTAGCTTGGAAAAGAAGCAACTGGAGGAAGCCCATGTAGTCGCTTGCCAATCCACATGGGATATGAGATTCTGATTTTGTCAGCAAACGAGTCGGAGCCATGAGGCAACGTTAACGACGCATGATTTCATGCATTATGATTTGCAATGAGGGGAGGACAAATGCACAAAAGTTCACGGGAGCGATGGTGTCAATATGTCAGGGTGACCATGGACGTATGCGGCTCGAGTCAATTTGCAAGAAAGTTCAGTTCTGGATGCCTTGCCTTTCTTACTCTTTCCACTCGTCCGTGTCTAGTATGGGTAATGCTGCAGTCGCCGACCCGACATCGTGATCGGGTTGATCAGAAAGACTTTGCACCTTTTCTTGCGCCTTGTAAACGCCCGCTTAGTAGATGCTTGCCCTCCGCGCACTCCCGCCCTCAATCATACAATGGCTTCTGCCCGAGCTTCGCCTGTTCGACCTTCAAAACGCCTTCTCGATTACTTAGCGAAGTGGAAATCGTAGTTCAGCCACTTCCTCGCCAGGACCTGATCTACTTCAAGTCCAGGCCTACCATAAGTGAGGGGCGAGAAGAACCAGAAAGACCACACAAGTATAGCGACGATGATGCCGGAGGCGGTCCAAGTGGCCAGCAAGGTTTGGCCGGCAATGCGTTCCCGGATAGGCTTGCTGCGTTGCCGCGCGTGTGCCTTGTTGCCCTTCTTGCCATCAACAATCGGGTTGGTGGCGGACACGTTGGCAATCTCCTGAGGCTCGATGTTGAAGACAAATTCGACAATGGAGCCCGCCACAAGACTGCTGGCGAGATGGGCGGGTAGATAATGGTGCAGGAAGAGCTGACGGCCCATGATGAAGAATGGAAAGTAGTGAGCCGCCCAAGTGAGGAAGAAGAAACCGGTGCTGTTGTACAGTCGAGAGCGTGTGCCTATGATGCCGGTGAGTGACTATTCAAGATTTAGGGATCGAGGGATACTCACGTCTGTCGAGTGCATCGACACCTCGACGCACGGACATCTGATCGGCGAACAGGATGCCCGCAAACACTGCAAGCAGAGCAGATGCAAACCACCAACCAAGAGGGTTGCCCATGAAGTAGATCTGTCTCCGCGTTTCGTTCTCCGTCCAAAAGCTGACTCCTCGGAGAAGGAATGGCCACTGGATTGGAAAGGAGGCGTATGGGTGCGACGAAGTCAGCGCGTTGTTGTGATAGAACATGGCGCGCTGAAGCTCAAAGTACTTTTTCAGAAATGGCATGCTCTTTGGTTTCCTGACCTCTTTGACAAGGCGAGGTGAGTCTACAGGGATGCCTTGGACTTCCTCAACATACCAGGTGTTCGAGGTCTGCAATGCGTTCTTGTTGCCGTTGATCTCGGCCTGCTTGTATCCCCACTCCGGCAAAGGTGTCGTATGAGTCCACATGGCAACTTTGGTCGGGACGTGGATGAGCTTGAAGTGCGAAGACAGAGTCTTAAATTCTTGGCCGTCCTTTCCGTTGTCGATCTTGATTTGGAAGAGCGTGTCGTTGAATCTATTGCCATTGGCATCTTCAAGCGGGGTAGTGGTGAACTCCTGGTTAGTTGGGAAGTACGGAGATGCCACGTCGTGGGTAAGAAGCCAGGTATCTGTCACCAAGTGCCGCAAGCGCACTACATCGCCGTTCTTGACGTGATGGCCAAGTCCTTCCAAAGGCTCCGAGGGGATGATCTGCCAAAGGTTGTTGGTATCGTTGTGTGGATAGCCAGTAACTTGCTGCCCTTGGGAGGAGATCCGTCCGTCTTCGTATCGCAGAGGGTACTTGTCAGTATGAGAGTGCAGGTAGACCTTGGTATCTTTGTGTCTCATTGAGATGTTGTCGAAATAGTCGATTCCCATGGCCTGTTGGGCCATCAAGTTGTCAGACAGAGTCTCCTGGAACTCTGGCGTCATGAAGTCGTCTCCCGACCCTGATCGCGAGAGAATCGCAAAGTGGACCTGGAACCAGAAAAGGTACATCAAGAACGGTACAACGATTAAGCCGATGACTCGGGCACTAAAGTGCTTGCCAAAATCGGGCAGGCTGAGCGCGCCTTGTCTGCGGTTTACGTCCAGTAGATCCCACAGGTCGATGAGGACGGGAACACCGATGGAGAAGAAGGTGAACGCTCCGACGTATTTTGTGCTGATGACGCAGCTCATGTTGATGCCGGTAAGAAGCAGCCACTTCCACCATTTCCTTCCGAATGGATCATGGCGTAGCTTGTAGAAGCGGATGTAGCAGAGCACGCTGAGCGCCATGAACAGCACAAGGGTAGCATCCAGCAATATCAGCCTCGTCTGTCCCACATGCGCGTTATCAAAGAGCACCAGCGACGCGGCAACAATGCAAGCTGGAAGACTGTAGCCCGATTCCCACATGATCAAGTAGGTCACTGCAACTGTAAGAGCTCCCATGAGTGCGGGCATCGATCGGTACGCGACGTAGGGAACGTGATTGTCGATGTACGAGTCACCGATGTTCTCGAAGAGAAAGGAGCCATCGTAGCCGACCAGCCAGCCAGCGAATGCAAAAAGGAGCTTGCCAAAGGGAGGGTGCACGTCGAAGAAATACTCGCGGCGGAGGTAGTAAGACGCGAACTGTCCGCCAATTGAGTCAGCCTTGTCCAGCTATACCACGAAGATCATCGCGGCGCATTCCTTCACTCACCTTGCCAAAATGCACCTCATCGAAGACAACCTGGTTGGGATGGCTGATTCCCCAGAAGCGGGTCAAAAAGCCCAGGATGGTGATGATCGTAAAGGCTATCCTCTGATCCCAGTCTTGCTTCACCGTCTCTTTGATCTTCTGTTTCGACACCTCCCAGGTCTCTTCGATCTGGCCGTTCGCGGCATCGCTGTTGGGTGTATGAGGGCGCTTTTTGTTTGAGCTGTCTTTCCCGCGCTGGCGTAATGAGCCTTGCGGCGTGGACATGGCAGCTGTGATCGCGGCGGTTGCCAGCCGCTGCCGAGTCGTTGGTGAAAAGGTGTAATGAAGAGAAGATGGAAGGCGAACTCGTCTCAAAAGGAATCAGTGCAAGAAGAAGATCTCAAAAGGGATCAGTGCAAGAAAGGAGCGTCGATGGTGAATGCGAACAAGAATGAAGGCCAACTGTTGAAATTCCAAAGCGAGGCGCAAGGGGGTCGCGCTAGCCTCTCCACGCGTGGCTGAAAGAGCTTTCCGGGGCTTACAATGGCCCGCCCACTACGGCGGCCTTTAGCCAACCCGCAAGCTTGGCAATCACATGCCGTGAGCGAACTCTCTTCTAGACTGGGGGAGAAGTTAGAATGCATACAAGTGGACTTTCTTCGTGGTGGAGGCTGCTGTGGATCACCTGACCTAGCTTCGAAACTTGGGTAGTACAGAGAACGGAGAAACGACACATCACCCCGACGACCGGAAGTACCAGCCTTGCGCCAGTGAGAGAAGTGACATTGGAATTACTCGAGGAAAGACCGAAAACATTGTAGTCGCACAGCCTAACATTAGCAGTAGCAGCCGCGCAGATGTCCATCCAATGCGTGTGAGGCACAAGGTGTCTAGGCTCGGGCTAAAGGTCATGTATATAAGAGAATCTACAGGATCTCAAGCGGCACAAATATGACCGTCGGGGTATCTCGATATTTGAAGCAAAAGTCATGCTAAGACGAAGACATCAAGCAGCTATCGAGGACGCGTCATGTGGAGAGCAAACCTCGATCCCTCTTCTCGGCGGATTCGGGCGCATCTATTGTACTGGCTCCAGAGATGTTTCGGAACCCCGTGAGTTCTCCCCCGTACTGCCTGTGTTTTGACACAGCTAGAGGCGAGCCCTGCTCACGTCTATCTGATGTAGGGGGTGCGGCTAAAACACTCGAGGCTATCTCCGAGCTCGAGTGATCTAACGGTGGCCTCCGTTGGGCCATTGGCGTTGTGTAGGGGCTGCCTGTCCTGGGGAGTACTCCACTCAAGTTTCGGATTGCATGCTTCGAGTCGGCCCAGTCAGGCGTATGGGTCAGATTTGGCGTTACGTGGTTGGTGTTATGGATCAAGGGAGCTTGCGGTCTGGCCCACGCATTTTGTTCGAGATATTGCTCATGAGCAAGTCGTTCCCTCTGACCTTCCATTCGGCCTCTGTTCCCTACCAGAAAAGATTGTGACTGCGCTATGGGCAGCTGATTCGTTCGTCTGGAGATTTTCATGGCCTTGAGATCGTCTTCCAGAGAGTCGCCTTCCGCGCCAGCGATGTCCGGCGCAGCTGGAAAGCCAACGTATTTCGCAACTCCACTGAGCACGGACACCTCTTGGTTATACTTGGCCTGCTGCTTGATCTGGTCGCTCTTCTTTGTGGGGAACTTGAATATATATGCGTCATCCTTCTCCTGGTGGCTTTGCCGACGTTCTTTCTGGATGTTGTACCAGTCCTCGCCCAGCTTGTACATGACATCTTCTCGCAGCTCTCGAGCGTGCTGAAAGTACTGGCTGTGCAGTTGACTCCGTTCGGCTAATGTTGTTCGTCGGATACTCTGTAGCTTGAACTTGTAAAATGCTTCGGCCTCTTTGATCTGCTTCTGGCGTCGCGCGTCCACGCAAGCGACTTGGCGCACATAGTCTTGGTGCTGGCAATCCGGTTGATTGAGCATGTCTAGCTCGGCATCTACGGCCGCGAGCCGCTCATTGTTGACCCTCTCGCGGAACGCCGCGAACTGCTTCGCCAGATCTTCAAAAACCGTAGAAGCGGCCTGTTTACGTTGCATGTCCTCCGCGGAATTTGCTGAGCCCTCTTCATTCTGCTCTTCGTCTGGCCGCGGGTCTGTCTCTTGCTTTTCTGTTTCGTCATCCTTTGCGAGCTCTTTCTTCATCTTGCCTTTCGGCCTACCGGCTTTGCGACCTCTTCCAGATTTGGGCGGAACGGTGATCGTCGCGCCCTCATCTTCGACCTCATGATCTTCAGTCTCAATCGGCGCTTCCACAGGCTCTGGCACGTCTCCGTTGACATCTTCGCCATTCGCTTTGTCGTCCGTTGCGTCATCCGCAGCAGCACTGTGGCTTCGTTTGCGTGGTGACTCGCCGAGCTCTGAATTGGCGCTTGTCAACGAACTATCTGCTGTGTCCGATCGCTTGCGCTTTTTGCCTAGATGCTTTCCATCAGCAGTCGGCACAACCTGCAAGCTAGGTTGGCAAAACGTACTAGCAGTTTCAATGGTGCTGGTGCTCGAAGCCGCTCCTGGGCCCGCTGGGATGGGCGAAGGTGGATCGGAGAGGTCATCGTCAGCCGTTGCAGCCTGGTTTAATTTGCTGGGTGTCTTTTGTGTCGCATCCGCTTCTTTGCGCGCTTTTGCTGGCGTCTGATCAATTCGCTCCGTTTCCGCTTCTGAGTCCACCTCGACGGACTGATGCGCAGCCCGCTCTTCTGAAGATGGCACGTCGTGTTTAGGATCAAACTCTGCTATGTTTGGAGTGGCATCGTCTTCGATGTCGTCCTCAGGCTCGCTGAGGCTACTAGAGCGGTCGTCGTCGTCCTGGTCGTCAGCGGTCACTGGAGTTCGTCGCACGGCGGCAGGAGAAGCTCTGGTGCTCAGTGGTGATATCGAGGGCCGTGGAGTGGTGTCCTTATTGCCAGAGGACGACATGGCCATTACGGGCGTGACTGTGAGCTGGTCGTAGGTTGAGTCGGCGGGGAGAGATCATGGAGATACTACTCAGTAGATCACGCTTTCCGTCATGGCAGAATCGCGGGCGGTCAACGTCCACAGGGTCCGAGCTTCAAGCAGAAAAGTCGCACCGGCATCGCGGAAGGCACGAACTGCTGATTTGCTACCTAGAAATTGCTCGCCTTGCTGTGGGCAGGAGAAAACCTTGCCGGACCTTGGAGTTGGGACGTCCTCGTGTGCAATAAATTCGACGAGCCGCATCGACGTCCAACATGTCGAAAGACAGCAAAAGCGACAAGAACAAGGTCGGGAAGAAGGCCAAGAAGTCCACAAAGAGCGACCAGAGATCGAAAGAGAACAAACAGCGTGCTGCAGCAGCAGCGTTCAGTCTGCTAGCCGACGAGAAGACCATAGACCAGAGTCTTTCCTCTCTATTCGCAGTCAAGGTACGGTCCAACGCGACGCTTACTGTCTCAATGCTAAAAATCTACAGCAACCCCCCGTGAAGGCAAAACCGGCCCCCTTGACGGAAAAGCCGGCAAAACAACCAAACTCCAGCGACCAACGTGAAGAGGAAGACGACAATGACGCCGAGCTTTCCGAGATCGAGGAGGACCTCAGCGAAGATGCAGCCAATCCTTCCGATGATGGAGCCGAGTCCACAGCCGAAGAAGAGGAAAGTTTTCCTAAGCGAGGCTTGGATACTTCTACACAAGAGCGAGAGTCTGCAGAGGTTGACAACAAGTCTAAGCGCAAGCGCAAGAGAAGAGATGCAGACGAGGAGCTCGAAAATGTCTATATGACGAGGCTTGTTCGCGAGGAGGAGAGGGAAAACGAAAAACTAGCTGCTGAGCGTGCCGCAAAGCGCCAAAGGCAGGACGCAGAGGCAGGAGCTTCTGAGAACCTGGACAACGACGGCGACAGCAGTGATGTGGAGGAGGCGGCAGATGAGAGTGACAGCGCGGAAGGGGAAGACAAACATAACAGTGCAGAGATGTCGCCTCCGCCTCAGCATGAGACGCGACAGCAGGCAGATGAGGAACTCGACAAGGCCAACCGTACCGTCTTCCTGGGAAACGTCTCTACCGCAGCGATCACTTCCAAGGCCTCGCGCAAGCTCCTTCTCAGTCATCTCGCCTCCTTCTTCACGGCCCTCGCATCTTCCAGTGGTAGTGCCACACCGAAGGTCGAGTCGATACGCTTTCGCTCCACTCCTTACGCCGCCGCAATTCCGAAGAAAGCAGCATACGCCAAACAAGAACTCATGGACGCGACATCCAAATCGACTAATGCCTATGCTGTCTACTCTTCGTCCCATCTCGCTCGCGAAGCCGCCAAGCGTCTCAATGGCACTGTAGTGCTCGACAGACATCTGCGAGTTGACGAAGTTGCCCACCCTGGCAAAATCGATAATCGTCGATGCATATTTGTGGGCAACCTTGGTTTCGTCTCAGATGAATCCAACATCCAAGCAGCAAACGAAGAAGAAGGCCGCGAGAAACGCAAACCCGGCAAGGAACCCGCCGATGTCGAAGAAGGTCTCTGGCGTACGTTTGGGAAATGCGGCAAAGTTGAATCCGTTCGCGTCATTCGCGACAGCACGACGCGCGTCGGTAAGGGCATTGCATACGTTCAGTTCGAAGACGAAAATTCCGTCGAAGCAGCTCTTCTTTACAATGAGAAGAAGTTCCCGCCGATGCTGCCCCGGAAGCTGCGCGTCTCGCGAGCGAAAGCACAGAAGCGCAACGCGAAGCCGGGGTCTGGTAGACCTTCGACATCGAAGCCCGCAGCAACCGGCTACCAACGCAAGCTCACCGGAGAAGAAGCTTCCAAGTTGGGCAGGGCAAGCAAGCTCTTCGGCCGCGCCGCGGCTGCGAATGGGCGGAGGACAGACAAGACGCCGAGGCCTGACCGAGCCCAGAGACCGTCGACAGCACTGGGAGAGGGCATCAAGAAGCCGGAGAACTTCATCTTCGAAGGTCATCGCGCCACTGCCCGTCAGGGAAAGAGCGGGCTCAAGCTCGCGGGCAAACATGCTGGGAAGAAGAACAAGGTCACGAAGAGGAGTGCTTCGTACAAGGCGAAAAAGAGGCCTTCGTAGTCCTCGAACCGCGCTGTATGTCTCACTCCCTTTTACTCTGGTGTCTTGTTGCAAGAAATTAAAGGACGCACTAGCCGTCCGCCGCCAAGGAAAGACGCTGTTAGAGGCAGACAAGTGGCCCGGAAAAATGGGTTACTGCATTGCATGGCCAAAAAAATAATGGCACTCCCTGTCTGTCTGTCTGGATTGTCCTGATTGCAACTTTGCTACATCATCAATAGTAGTTAGTGGTCCATGCTACCACCCCCAACACTCGCGAAAGCCGCATTGTATCTCAAAAAAGCCGCCTGCATCTGCAAGGCTGCATGTAGACAGCAAACAAGAAGCATTTCTCAACATATCCTTTCAAATTGCCCAACTTCCTCTCCTATTCGTGGTGGCCCAGTTGCCACCGGGTGCATCAACACGCACCATGTTCTTTTCTTGCCTCGCCCATTCGTGGATATACGCCTTGAGAGCCTGCCATCGCACACACTCCTGCGTTAAGCTATCGCCCTCGAATTCCGGGTCGAGCCGGATGTATCCCTTCGGACTTTGCTTGGCTTTGGCATCGTCCTGTCGCAGGTTGGCAGTGGGGATCTTGGAGATCTTGGAGAGTTCCTCATCGAAGGGTCGCGCGAGGGATGGATAGCCGAGGGAGAGGTAGTTGAAGACTTGCGTGATGAAGGAGTCCGGATACTCGCGCTCAAACGTTTCCTCAAACTTCTTTTCGATGTCGAGAATGGCATCGAGATTATTGAGGTCGGTTTCGGGTGGTGTGCCCGGCGTTATGACTGTGCCCGATCCGCCTCCACGATATGCGAAGGATTGCTCGAACGGATTGGCGTTGTCCTCGCGCGGTCGCGGCGTCATGAGTCCAGTAGGCCCCCTTGGCGGCGCGAGGCCGGTGTTGGCGTCATCTTCAGCTTTGGCAAAGCAGAACCCTCCCCAGAGACCCTTTCCAGTGGTGCTCTTGGCGTCCCCTTTGGAGTTTGCGGAGGACATACTCTCTTGCTGATGAGTCTTGTTCGGTGCAGCACTCCACAATCCGCCCTCTTCGGTTTTCTGATTCTGAGATTGCTGGCTAAGATAGCACATCTGTTGACGAAGCTTATCCGACCCTTGTGTGACATCAAAGCGAGCAGGCTCAGGTGACGGGCATCTCGGAAACCTCAAGTCACGCCCCAGCATCGGTGGTCTTGCTCGGTCACGCATCGACCTCATCTCACTGTCCGGCTGATGCACGCTTGTAGCGGGAATTGGATTCCACCACGGCGAAGACGGCTCCTGTTTCGTAGCCGCAGTGGTCATGTTGGCCTTTCGCTCCTGCTCCAGAATCTCCGCATGCCGTTGCATCTCCAGCTGCTCCCAAGGGGTCTTTGTGCTTTCGCGGCGGACCCGCACAAGATACTCCTCCTCGTCGAAGCCCTCCCAGGTGACCGGCCGGTCTTCAATTTCTTCCTCAACACTGTCGCGATCGTCATTAACGTAATGCTGAACGGGTTCGTGGAAGTCCGAGTTTGGGAAAGCTGCAAGAGCCTGCTCCTGCAGCCGTTGCTGTGCCTTCTTGGCCTCCAGCTGCAGCAAGTAGTGACTGAAGTTCTCGTCTACACTCTCTCTTATCCGGGTGGCGTGCTTGTAGTATTCGTTGAAAGACGAGTCTGACGTAGTAAGCGGCGAGCCTTGCCCTGGGCTACAGGACATGGAAGACGGACCGGATTCCCGCTCGCTTTCAGAGCTTTCAATTGTATCAAGATCAGGACAGCGGAACGAATGAGTACGACTCGGTACTAGAGCCGACGGCCTGTTTCCCGGCGTGCCATCATGTGGATAGACCTGTCTTCGCGCTTCTCCCGGAGGCAGCTTGTGACTTGGATGTGAGACATCGTCTGAACGAGACGCCACTTGACCTTCTACAGATGTTTTCCAACCAGCATGTTTCTGGAGCTCGCGAGCATGGATGAGATGTCCTTCTTCAGTTCTGTGGTCCTGATAGTTTGCAGGGTCGGAATCACCGGCTCTGCGAGACCGCTTCGCGATCGACAAGACTACCGGCGTGAACTTCCTCGGCATCTGAACATATGAGCCATTATCCTCCGAGTCCTTGCTATCTTCTCGGCTGCTCTTCCTGTTGCTGCCATACTTCGTTTCAACCAACCGAGGCGTGAATCTGATATGTGGCAACGAGGCCGTGTCCTTGGACCTATCTTTGCTGCTCTTCTGCGTGGTTTCAATAGGTTGTGGAGCGAAGCGGCGTGGAGCAGGCTTGCTGTTGCCAGCGCCGTCGTCTTTCCGCGAAGACTTGGTCGTTGTTTCAATGGCGACTGGGGCGAAACGCCTCACTTTAGTCGAGGTGTCTTTTTCTGGAGAATGTTTGCGGACAGTTCTAGACGACTTGGTAGTGGTCTCGATCGGTTCCGGCGCAAAGCGCCTAGGCTTTGGCACGTCGCTTGATTTAGCTTCCGCATCGGGCGTATTCTGCGAGAGAGGCATTGCAGGAGGGTGGGCAGAAAGCCGACACGAACAACTCTGCCTGTTCGCACATACGCAAGTTTACGGCGCGTTAGGGGGCCGACCAGGCCAGCAGGAAGTCGACGACGGTGGGAGATCGGTACAAGATCGGTAGAGGCGGTGAACAAGGCGCTGGGTGGTGAGAAGTGTCGAGAAGTGTCGATGGGAGTTGGAACAGCACGCGGTCGGTGGTCAGGGGTCGTCTCGCAGCGGCAGTGACGGTGGCAGTCGCAAAAGGTGAGAAGAGACGAGATGATGATGCAGTGCTCAGGTCCGGGAAAAGCAAGGATGGATCGTGGGGGCTGTTGCTGGCTCCGTCGGGTGCAGTCGGTTGCTCAGAAGATGAGGTAGTTGTTAGGATGGATATGCCGTGGGAGGGTCGGATCGAGCATGCGGGGCGTGTGGAGGGAAGAAGTGGATGGGAGAAGGGAGAGGGAGAGAAGGAGATCTTCCTCATAAGGTAAGGTGGACGTCATATCTACCCTTGCTACCCGGCCATCCTTAGACCATCCTCCATCCCCTCGACAATCTCCAGATCTACGCTGCGGCGTGCATAACCTATCCTGTGTATCAACTATCACTCCGCCCATCGATCTCGTTTCAAGGCACGCGCTCCACGCTCCTAACTAGGTACCAGGTATACTAGGTAGGTTCGTTCAGAACGCCCCCGCTGCCAGTGACGAAGCTCCACTTCTCCGAAGTCTAAACGCTCCCACACTCCCATCTCACAGAACGCGAGAACTCCCGACGACCTCCTGCCATTGGTATATATATTCCGTGCAAGCTTTCCACCACGAACACAGCAGACCACGCTGCCAAGCATGTCCCCGACTGCCTCGGCCTTTCGCTCCACGGGGAAATATCAATAACGCCCTGAAAAAACCCCGTTTTTCCACGACCCTCCCCATCACCAACGCAGACAAAATCCTCCACACCGACCTTTTCATAACGAGACTAGGTACTGTAGTATCCGCAGCGGCGCGTGGGCGCGTGCTGGTGGCAGTGTGCCACAAGGCCCACTGGCTGCCCAACATGCTGTCTGACCGTCGACCACCGTCACACCGTGGTTGACAGTACGTTTCCCTGCAGCGGGATCTTCCCGAAGACCACTTCCTGTACATTCCATACCCGTGATACATACTACTGGAGATCTACGCGAGGTACTCACCTGCGGCGTGTGAGGTGCGCCTCTAGTGTGCTAGCACACTAGTGCACACTTCTTTCGGAATATGTCGGGTTTGCCTGCACGCTGTTTACACCGCTCTTCACCTACTTGTCCAGCAGTATCAATCAATTTCAAGAGGATATCGGAACACCCATCCCGCCTTGGTTCCTTCTCTCCAACCTCCTAAGCAACGCTACACGCCCCTTTGGTCTAGGCTCTCGCCGTATCTGCCTGAGCCGTAAGAGACGTTCCGCCCGTCCTTTATGCCGTTTCGACCAAGTCCTTACTTCGTCAACAGATGCTGGCATGCATGCGTGCTGCAGTCAAAACTCAGCTACATGCCGTCTAAGTCTGTAACCTCGGAGGCGAAGACTTTATAGTGAGTTCCTGTCTATTTGACAAGCAGTAGTCGTGCTGCACAGAACAGGGCGGTACGCTTGGGACAGGAAGAGAGGGAAAGTGCTCGGCGAAGTACAGCTTCACATTGGGAGCCGAGTACCAGAGGCAACAGCCGGGGATTTCGTGCGCGTCGAGATCCATGTATGCCGTAGAAGGTGAACAACGACGATTCCGATCTGGTTTGGTGGCTAGGTAGAGGGGGCGCCCATCAGAGCGCCGGTCCGCGGAATAGAGGCTTGCATGAAATGATGCCTATAGATTTTGGAATATCTCCGAGCGGTGAAGCAAGGAGTGAAGCCTACCTGGCGTCTTAAAGACAGAAATCGGCTTTTGTGCAGAGGACAGCCCCGGCAGCAGTAGCGCGAGGTGTGACTCCCGGACGCGACATTGGAGTTGCGTGAAGAGGAAAGGAAAGAAAAGAAGAAGAAGAAGAAGGGACGGCAGGCTGAAGCTGCAAGTAAGGTAGAGTCGTTCACTGATACCTTAAGCTTCGCTAGCGGGAGCAAATCACGTGTACAATTATTTGGTCTCAAAGGGTCTAGTAATACGCTAAATAATGTGAAAAGGCTTCCAGGAGCGAACCTCGCAACAAAGCCCGGTCGTCGTCGTCTTCCGAAATTTATTCAGGGCTAACCCGAGCCTCTCTACTGAAAGCCAAGATACGCCGCCAAAACGCCCCCCCAGCTCCCAGCATTCGCGCTCGCCGCCACGGCAATCTTGCCCCCACTGCCCCCGAGCGTCACCATATTCTGCACACCCTTCGTGTTCAAATTGAAAAGTCCGACGCCATCGCCGCGGGTGAGATTGGCCGCAAAGTCGACAATATTGATCTGGCAATTGCCATTCGGCCCCGTGCAGCTGCCGTAGTTGGGCCCGTTGAAGAAAGTCCAGAAACCCTGGCCGTACAGCGCGAGCGTGTGCGTGTCGGCGCCCACGATGCGCAGCGCCCATTGCATGTAGCACTGCGAGACGTTGCCCTTGCAGCCCGCGAAGTCCGGGTCGTTCCACTGGGGGTCCGGGGTCCAGGGCGCGGGGGCGCGGGGCAGCGGCTGCCAGTAGGGGCTTTCGACTTGCATGAGGGAGGCGTAGACGTTCTGGGCGTTGTCGAGCTGGTAGGCGTAGAGGGTGTGGTGCTCGCTGCCGGTGCCCACGAGCCAGGTGCCTTGGGTCGCTTCGATGAGCATGCCGCGACCGGTGCCGATCTGCTGGTTCAGCACGCCGTCCAGGTCGTGGTCTGCGCTCCAGAGCCAGGCATTCTCGATGTAGGACGAGCTGGTTTTGCGGAGGTGCATGACCAGGAAGGCAGCTTTGCATGGGTCGGAGATGGTCTGACAGGCCGTCTCGGTGCGTGAGTCGACGGCTCCTCCGATACGGAAGTGGGAGTTGTGAAAGCTGACGTCCCCTTGATTGGCGCCCTTCATGTTGACTTCGACCAAGATTGCTCCGGGGAGGACATCTGCCACTGTGAAGAGCATGTCTGTGAACTCCGCGAGACCAACCTCGCCCGCCTTTCCAACTTGAATCATCGGCTTAGGTGCACTGTCATCGGCAAAGGCCTTGCCAGAAGCACTGATGGTAGACCAGACCTGGCCCACGATTCGGCTTCCGGGTGGGACGTAGATGGTGTCTGTGACAATGTAGATGCCGTGGGGGAAGTATGTGACTTTGCAGCCTGCGTTCGACAGCAGCGCTTGCTGGATGGCCTTCGTGTCATCGTGGACACCGTCTCCCTTGGCGCCAGCATCCCTGACAGATGCGAAGGCGGAAGCAGGAAGATCTTCATACTGCGGCTGCTTCTTCGTGAAATACTTGCCGCTTGCATCCACCAGGCTGCCTCTCTGCGTGTAGGGCAGGAAGGTTCCATTCGCGGCAACCGGCTGACCGCTCGCGCCTTTGTAGACGTGTCCCGAAGCGTAGGTCTTGCCGACGAGGTTGGAGATGCCGCGGGACGTGCCGTTGATCTTGAGAGTTGGGCCGGAATTGTTGACGTCGATATTCTCCAGCAAGACGTTGGCGCTGCCATTGACGACGACGCCGCATGTATCGCAGCTACTGTCGATGAGGCTCACCGATCCGGTGATGTCGATCTGACCGGCGTCGACACAAATGCCTACATTCTCGCACTCAATGCCCTGGAGTGCCAGAACAAAGGCGTGTCGGACAGCGATTCCGGTGCCAATGTCTTTCAGCTTGACGTTCTTGATCGCGTACTGCTGGTTGCTGAACAGAATGCCAATCAAGCCGCCTTCGAAGGCGAGGTCGCCCATGAACAGACCAGAGCCACCACCACTCGAGCCGCCGTCCATCTCAAGGCCAATGTGTTGGCTACCCACGGGCATGGTGACGTTGACATTGACGAGGTTGGTCGCCTGGGAGACAGCCCAATTCAAAGCGTAAATGGTATCCGCAGACGAAGCACCACTTGTGTCGAGAATGATGTTCCGTAGACCAATGTAGAAGTTGTTGGTGGACTGCATGCCTAGGACGAGGGTTAGGGCATGACTTTGCTCAAGGGGGCGGTACTTACCAAAATCATAGCCGTCGATGAGAATGGTGTTGTTGTTCATGATGGAAGATGCCTTGATGGTGGGTGGATCTATGGGGTCCCCAATGACCTGTGTATCGATGAACAGCTGAATCGAAGAAGATATCGAGTATGTTCCGGACGGGATATAGATCAGTGCCGGCTGTCCAGTCACCCCTTGCCACCCGATCAGCCATTCGAATGCTTCACATTGACATTCAAGACATACCTCCGCTACCCCTCCCGCCGCCCATCCTGGATTGCTCTGTAATAGCCCGGTTGAAAGCATCTGTGTCATCTGTAACTCCATCGCCGACGGCTCCATAGTCCTTGACATTGCGAAAGACCTTGTAACGATGTCCGTTGACCAAGAACGGACTGATGCCTTCTTGCGCTCCTTGGAAGTCGGGCAGCCAGAAACGGCTCTGTGGCGCGGGCGTCTCGACACCGCATGCCTCCGGTCTCCCATACTCCGGCAAGAGCCCGCTGATGTTGATCGGGGACCAAGGCGTCACCGTGGTATTCTTGTCCCGAAAGATACCATGGCCAGGGTTGTTCGGCAGAAAGTCTATATATGCTGTCGGATCCGGCTTCACTATGTAGGCGGGCGCTGGATTGCGATACTGTTGCTGCGCGCCAGAAAGACCGACAGAGACGGACAGAAAGAAAAATAACGATTCAATGAGTGACAGAGGCATGGCCTAAAGTGCATGCGCTCGAGGAGGAAGGCGAAGGTGGAAAAGAAACAGCTAAGGAAAAACATTCTTGCGTTGCGGCGAGAGACGAGCTCTGCCTTAGTATGGAGATGGAGGAGTGGTCCGTGGAGGAAGAGACAGCACACACAATCCCGGACGGCGATCTCGTGTCCAACGCGAGTAGAGAATAATCTGTGTAATGAATGCACCGAATGCTTGTGTCGACCTGGTCGTGTCGCGAGGGCTTGTGTAGCATCGAAGCTCCTAGGCTGTCATCACAGCCGCACACTAATCACAGTAGTGTTCGTCGCATCCTGGCTGCGGGGGCGGAAGAAGCACTTGACGTCTTCCGACGGGTCTCGTTATAAATACCTTGTGACGGCGAGGAGGGGAAATACTAACGACCCGGCGCACTCGTAATCTACTATAAAGTACGGGGGAGGACGCGTGCGTACTAATCTATAGTATAAAGTAGTCTGCTAGGGTAGTACGGCTACTGCCGCTCTCTATTAAAATTACTACTATCTTACTTTAACTAAGAAAACGCGATTATAGTACTTTCTACTACTTTATTAATTATTATAGGTGTTTCTAGCACTCTTATTAGCTCGGCTACTACCGCCTTAGAACTAATTCCCCTACCCTACTTACTAATACTACTATAGATATAGCCGTAGTTACTTAAAAGATAGTAGTTACGGCCTTAGTAGTATAGTTACTACCGGTACCGTATTAATAGGTTGTCTGTAAGGTAGATTTAGTATCTAAGTAGGCGTAGGTAGCTACTATAGGTATAGCTACTACTACTACTACTACTACTACTACTATAGTAGCTAGTACTCGTATTAATATAGTATCTATCTAGAGAGTAGTAGTAGATTTATAAACTACTAACGGAACTACTACTCGAACTAAGGTACTAGATAAGACCGAATCTTACGTACTTAGCCGCGTTATTAGTAGATACTTTATAATAGGGCGTTTTACTAGCTCGTTATTAAGTCTATAACTTAATAATCTTATAATATATAAGGATTACTTATATAAGGCTTAATCGGTATTAGGCTCGTTAGTAGAGAGGTCTAGTAGAGGAAGAGTAAAGCGACAGAGTAATATAGTAACTTAAGGGATTGTATTCTAAGTAGTAAGATACTATAGTAAGTTAAATATATCGAAAGCTAGAGGCATTCTTAGTGTTCCTATATAGATTTCTAGTTCGACTAACTTGTCCTGTCTACTAGCTAGAAACTAGCTATCTAACTAGAGCTATAGTCGAACGGTCGAACTTATTACGTAGTCCTTCTCGTAGAGTTCGACTATCGGCTCCTCTCGTTAGTCGAATACGTAACACGTAACGTACCTTACTATACGCGTAGGGTCTCTCTTCTATTTTACTAGCTAGGAATTCTCGAAGTAGCCTTACTCCTACTTCGATCCGTAATACTCTCGCTTACTAATCTTTCTCTTATTCTCCTTTAGATTGCCGTAATAGTAGTAGATAAGACGACGGCTTATTAACTTACGAGTCTTTCGGTTACGATAGCGATCTCTCGTCGATAGCGCGTAGCTAGCCTTCTTTACTATTAAGTCTATAACTTAATAATCTTACAATGTATAAGGATTACTTGTATAAGGCTTAATCGGTATTAGGCTCGTTAGTAGAGAGGTCTAGTAGAGGAAGAGTAAAGCGATAGAGTAATATAGTAACTTAAGGGATTGTATTCTAAGTAGTAAGATGCTATAGTAAGTTAAACACATCGAAAGCTAGAGGCACTCTTAGTGTTCCTATATAGATTTCTAGTTCGACTAACTTGTCCTACCTACTAGCTAGAAACTAGCTATCCGACTAGAGCTATAGTCGAACAGTCGAACTTGTTACGTAGTCCTCCTCGTAGAGTTCGACTACCGGCTCCCCCCGTTAGTCGAACACGTAACACGTGACGTGCCTCGCTACACGCGTAGGGTCTCTCTTCTACCTTACTAGCTAGGAATTCTCGAAGTAGCCTTACTCCTACTTCGATCCGTAATATTTACCTACGCCTAAGTAAAATTAAACGCCTCTTTATTAGAGTAGAACGTTCGGTTAGTTAGTAGAAACGATAGCGGCTCTACTACCTTATCGTCGCTATCCGTCTTATTTATAAGCTAACTAGTAGTAGTAGCTACTAATACGGCTAGTTCTTCGCGCGTATAGTAAGTTCTTAGTAGCCTTTCTTCTACTTTACTAGCTCTATCTCCTTCGCTATTAAACTCGGTATTAGAGGTATTAGAACCTTTAATATCGCTAACCTCTTCTTCTTTACTACTATTAATAGTATTAGCGGTATTAGTAGTATTAAAAGTACTAGTATCTACGTCTCTATAAGTAAGGCGTACCTCTTTACGTATACGAGTAATACTATAGTAATAACGTAGCTCTTCTTTATACTCCGTACGCTCTACTAAGTCTAGTTTCTCGAAATCTACCTTATTAAAGTCCTTATTAATCTTATTAATATTATTAGTAGTAAGAGACTCTCTAAGTAATTCGAGGTCGTAATTAATTTAAGATATCGTTAAGAGGTAGTATACGAGCTATAATAGCGTAGTAGGTAAAGAGTAGCGAGATATAGTAGATATAGTAGTAGTAGGTAGTAGTAGTAGTAATAGTAAGGTCGTAAGTACGAGAGTATATAAGCGGAACGAGATCTCGCGATTATACTAAAAATCGGCTATACGAATAGGGCTCTACGCTAACTAGGTATTACAGTAGATTACGAGTGCGCCGGGTGATTAGCCAAAGTGCGCCGGGTCGTTAGTATTTCCCGCGAGGAGGGGTTGAGAAACATGACATGAGTCGCTTTTTCATGCTCATCAAACGAACCTAGCACACTAGTCCAGCGGAGGCCTGGCTTGGCTTGGCAGCAAGAGGCCCCGACGCAACGCCCGGAGACTCCGACATTGTACACTTTGATGACCCATTTCCTTCTATCCCTTTTTCCCTTCCTCTTCCATCATGACGACATTAATCGGACCGTGGCACCACCGCGCACGGGAAACCTCTGTCCCATCGCTGGGCGACTGATCTACTCCTGCTTCACCAGCTCCACGGGCGCCACGTACGTCCGGCCACCTCCCAGCACGTAGTATGCCAGAGCCAGGATGCATGTGCCTGAAAACATGACACTGGCCCAGTTAAAGTTGACTGCCCACTCTGCATCTCCCACCGACGGGCTCTCGGGGAAGAAGGAGAAGATGAAAATGATGACCAGGAACACCAACGTGATGTCGTTAATTGGACCTCCAAACTTCCCCAGAGAGAAGCTTCGAGGAAGCAGCGGCTCACCGCGCAGTCTCTTGAGCCGAATGCATCCTACCGAGATGATATAGGTGAACGCTAGGGCTGCGTTGGAAAGGCCCACGACTGCGCTGAAGGCCACGTCAGAACCAAAATTGATCGCCGCGATGATCATAGAGCCACCCATGACCACAAGAAGCTGATACGCATTAGCCGTCTGTTGAATCGGAGACCGTCTTGGACTTACAGAGTTGACTGGCACTTCGTACTCCGGTGCCACATATCGAATCCATGAGGAGAAAGGGAACCCTCGGTCTCTGCTGAAAGCCCAGACTTGACGTGAAGCACTGGCAATGGTGGTGACGGTGGAGAAGAAGACGAGGACGATGAGGAGCGAACCCAACACACAGGTTGCTGCATACGAGCCTGTCGCGCTCTGGATGACATCGACGACCGGGAATGACGACTTGTCGGCCAGAATGCTATCCAGGTCTGTGATGCAGAAGCTTGTCATGGTCAGAGGTGAATTCGCGGCGACGGTGTCTCGTGCACTCACCAGAAGGTAATCAGCATCGTGATTCCCAGGATACCGTTCAGTACCGTTGCCCAGACCATAGCCTTGGGCAGCTGGACGGAAGCATCTTTGAGCTCCTCGGACATGTGCGCTCCGGCATCCTACACGTCTTTCGTCACTCTAGTCCAGCCAATGGTTGCGCTCACCGCTTTCGACTTACAGGTCCAATGAAGCACCAAACAGGCGTTGCGAGTCCAACTAAACACGAGAGTCCAATGTTGCCCCAGCCGCCACCGTCGCTTTATTCTGGTCAGCGGAAAAGACTCGGTCGAAGATCGGGGAAAAAAGAGGGGGGAGCTTACTGGAAAGTGGTGAAGACATCGGATGCCGAAGCTGCCTCCTGTTAGTATCAGTATGAATGCGCCCTCCGTTCGTACATACCGTGGTCGCCCATGATCCAGAAAGCCAGCAAGAAGACGAAGAAGCCAAACACGTGCACAAACAGGATGATTCCCTCGGCGAGCGGTAGATGCTGGGCAAAGAAGATGTTGAATGCGACTGACAGAGCAATGAAAGCGTAGATCAGGAGCGTGACCTGCCAGAGTTGGTCGACGTCGGCATTCGGGTTGACCAAGGTGATGAGACCGGTCACCATACCAGCAAGCTGTTGACAGCACGAGGGGACTCCGGTAATCCAACCCAAGCAGCAGCACCAGCCGACAACGTAGCTGAGCGGCTCTTGGAAGCGTCGAGGGGCGAATTCGCTGACCCAGTGGTATTGGCCGCCTGAAGTGGGTGCCATTGAAGCCATCTCAGCACTATCGGGCGATCAGCATTCCGATTCTGGTCTCCACCAAGGACCCGAGTCCGAAAGCTTACAGCGACGCAATCATACAGAGCATGAGAAGCCAGACGGCAATGGTGCACCAGATGACGCCTCCGCGACCGCCATTGAAGAGGCCCATGTAGTTGGAGAGGAGTATGTTCTCCCAGGTCGCCTGCAAGATGGTGACGAAACCGACGATGCCGAGGAACTTGAAGTTGCGGCGGAGCTCCTGTCGCTTGCCCATGCGCGACATGTCTTCGCCGTCGATGTCGGTCGCGCCCTTTTCCTTGGCGCGCAGCTCGCCGTCATGGTAGTATTGGTGATGGTGGCTCTCGATGGAGTTGACATCGTCGGCACCCATGTCAGTCTCTGGCCGGGAAGCGGCACCCATATCTGCCTGTACGGTAGATTGTCGATGCTGCTGCTGCTGCTGCTGGTCGGCGGTGATGGTTGAAGGGACTAGGATGCAGGTGGGTGTGCGGTGGTGGGAAGGAGGACGGCGAGGTCGAGGGGGCAGGAGTCCTTGATGGGAAGGAACGAAGGTATGAAGCAAGGCAAGGCAAGGCAAGGAGCGAGGTTCGCGGCTGCTGTTTTCAGTCGCACGGCAGGAGCAGGCCACGAGGGCTCCCAGACGGCTCAGGTTTTACCTTGTCGTTATTACTGTACGGTGCTAGTACAGTAAGGTACCTACTGTCGGAAGGAAGCCGACTTGGCTCCGTGCCGTCTGGGTGCAGATGCCGTCTGGGTGCAGAGTGACAGACCACAGAGTGTGGAGTGCTTGTCAAGTTGTCACCTGCTGCTCATCCGATCCGACTTCTGCTCATCGCCGCACCAGAATCCGTGGACCGTGGACCGTCGACAGCAAGCAGCCTGAGATCCGATCGCCCGCCAGCATCATCTCCCGCTCTCCGTGCAACGCTGCACGGTTCTACCAACATGACGCAGCAGATTGTAACGGGTTAATGCAGCCATCATCTACCGCGGTTTGGTGATCTCGCGCTCCACGAGTCCACCCCCTGGCTTGGCCTGGCTTGGCCTGGGAGGTGCAGTCGTCGCGTTGGCGTGCACCCGCCGATACACATGCATGACACGGCGGATGGCTCGAGGGAAACAATGTTCCGATGCACTCTGCACGGCAGCCACCGAGCCACAGAGGCCGAAAATTCCGGGTCGCGGGGCGATTGCAGGGTTCCGTACCCGTTACACCGCAGCGCAAACGAAACACCGCAGCCACTGCACACACTTGCTGCACTGCTGCACTGCTGCACATTGGTGCGGTGCTGCGACGCGTTCCCCTTTCGACCCCTCCCGCCGCTGCTGTACGTCTCGGGCCCACGGGACAGAGCTGCCAAGAATGCAGCTGCCGCCGGACACAGCAGCCACCTCATGCCAGGCACCTCTCTCACCCGCCCGTCGACGAGTAGCGAGGCTAGCGTCAAGCAAGGCGACTTCTCAACTTCAAACCTCGCATTTGCATTTCTGCCTCGCACCCTTCCGGGAGGCCCAAAAGCCCCAATGTACAGTAATAATGCTTTGGTGAAAGGTCCTGTGAAAGAGAGTCCACCGAGACGGATCTGCCTCGTGTGGTTACGCACGCACGGCATGGTCACACCAAATCGCCTCCCGCCGCCATCGTCGTGAATCCCTCCTTCCAAACTCTCTGCCGCTTCCCAATGACTTCCATCCACCACCCCTTTCTTCTCTGCCGAAGCTTGGCGCTTCGAGTCCGCTGCCTCCGCCGTTCCGTGTTTGCTCCAAGTACCGCGAGATTTGCAAGTCCCCGCCAGCTTCCAACCCAACCGATGACAGACTCATGCCGTCGACGGCCTCGCATCTCCGACACCTGACATCTCGAGACTCCTCGCCCCCAAACATGCCACGAGGAGAGGGCTACGAGAATGCAACCGCATATGTGGTCTCGCTGTGTCTGGTCTTCACCATCTGCGTAGCCCTGCTTCGCCTCTGGATTCGCAAGAGCGCGTATGGCCGCGATGATGCGGTGATAGGAGCTGCAACCCTGCTTTCCTTTGGACACACGGCGGCCAGCTATGCCGCGCTCAAGTTTGGTCTTGGCAAGCGATGGGTCGCAGTCGAGGACGGCGCGAGCGCCGATTTGGACAAGCTTGATCAGGTGAATTGGGCCGAGACGCAGCCAACACATCACGCTCCGATGCTGATAGCTGACAGGCCTCCCTCGCTGGCATCATCCTCTTCTTCGCCGCACTCTACCTTTCCAAATGCGCCATGCTCGCTTTCCTCCGCCGCATCACCAAGACACGCTCTCAAGTCCTTTTATACCACATCTGTACTGGTGCTGTGGGCGCATTGGGCTTGCTTTCGATGATCATTGCCACCGCGGGTTGCCCCACGGAGTCCGGATACTATTGGGCCTTCCATTGGAATGCTTCCAGTTGCCCTTCTCAGGTAAGACATGTTCAATAGCAACGAGAGCGCAAGTTGCGTCTGAGTGCGAGCTTGGCGGCGATCGCATCTTCAAAGTCCGAGATACATCATGCGCATGAGAGATGCTGACTTCTGTAGAGCGCCCGCTGGCAGACATTAACCGGGCTGGACATAGTAACAGAGATCTTACTACTCGTGTTACCGATCCATCTCGTGTGGAACCTCCAGATGCCGCTCTCCAAGAAAGCAATGATCACGGTTGCATTCTGGGTCAGGTTACCGTAAGTGAAGTGAAGTGTGGAGCTGTGACGATAAATGACTAACCCTTCTCAGGGCGTTGGGTTTTTCGCTCGGCCGGAACTACTACACCCTCCAGCTGCAGCAATCGGACTCCTCGCCCACTTTCGATAGTGCCCTCGTCGTGATCTGGATGGAAGTCGAACTCGCCTACGCCATCGGAGCCAGCACCTTATCGGCAATGAAGTCGTTCACGGAGTCGGCGAACACCGGGTTTGGCCTCGGATGTAAGTTTTCGCAGGGGCAGAGAAGGTAGTGAAAGAGACCGGGTGGCTTACGAATGTAACCTTTTCTCAATATAGTCACTCGAGGGAAAGCAGACGACTGTTATGGCCTTTCGAACGTATCCGCCTCCTCAGGCGCAACAAGAACCGACAAGGACAGCAAGTGCGCCTCAGGGTCTCAGAGTCAGCCCTCCGAACATGTCAGAAAGCCCTGTCACGCCGTCACACGACCGAAAGCACATGGTACCAGCGTGGAAGAGCCCGCGCTGAAATTGAGGCCAGAGCGTGGAATAGCGACTTACACCAGCGTCTCGGCAGAACCGATCGGAAATGGCGGCCAGAATGTGTGGCGCGCAAACAGCAGCGTCGGAAGCGACACTTCCAGGGAGAATGATCTGGTGATACTGCGTGAGACGGGGTACGATGTCCAGCACGACCGAGCGCCGATGCTGCCGGTTGCAGAATTACGCGCATGAGGAAGGGAAAGGGATGGGGTCGGATTTGCTCGGTGGCGTATTTGTTTCTCCCCGGGGGAAAAGGGCTGCATATGGCGTTTTAGAGGACTGGGACTTGCAAGACAAAGAGGAGCGACGACTCTCTATACTTGTCCGCCGAGGCAAGTGTAGAATAGTATGATTTGAGGCATGGCATACCGGAGCAAGCGAGTTCGTGTTCGTGTGTGGTGGATCGACCGTTCGATCACGGTCGTCGGGTGTGCTTTGACTTGACTTGACTTGAGTGTTGTTGTTTTTTCTGTCGTCGAGAGATTTTTGCGTAACGCAGTACATGACAACTCCCCCAGAATGGTACAGGCAGGCAGGCGGGCGTGTCTGTGGTTTTTTTGGATTTTCGAGATTTCGAGATTTTGTGTATTATTATTATTATTGAGAGTGGCACTCACGTGTCCACCTATATGCTTTGCTTTGCAAGACTGGACCCATCCATCATCAATCTCGTGTTTTTTTGGTGGGTTGGTTTGATGTGATGGGATGGGGTGACGTCTCGAAGGGCACTTGTTCTAGGTTTCGGGCCGGGTCACTCTCCGGAGCTACCTTACCGTACCTTACCTTTGGAACTTACTTACTTACTTACTCGATAAGGTGAGGTGAGGTGAGGTGGTGACGACCGGATCGAGCAATGAGATAGAACATGAAGCCGAACTTCAGATGAGAATCGGAATCGGTTCCTTCTATCTATCTATCTATCTCAGATCGGAAACTGGTCTCAGCTGCCTCCTGGAGGTGCTGACATGTCGGGTCGGACGAAAAGCGGTCTGTCGACAGGAGACGAAGCCGGGAAAAATATAGAGGGAGGCCGCATGGTCGATCTAGAGGTGAGTGTACTTTTCTCCTTGGATTGTAAGTAAGTCTTGAACGCCGACAACACATCTTCGCATTCTCAAGAGACGGAGCATAACCTGGAAGTCAGTACCGCCCGCTTGTCCCTGGAGATGGCAGCCATCTGAGACACACACCGGACCGCAACGAGCCCAGTACGACGACGACGCGGGTCAAGTATCGGGTATCTGCAGAGCGAGAGTTGCTGCTGCCATGGATGTATACACCAAGGAAGCCGCAAGGTGCGAATACCTCGATGATGCCGTAGACTGGATGCGGGATATGTGTTCGATGCTGTACGCCTGAAGTTCATCCTCTGGGGGGAGTCATCCTAGGTATCTATCTATCCTACTGGCTTCGGTGGTATTTTGAGGTCCAGGCGATTCGGCGTTGCGGTGCAAAGCAGGGGAGATCTGTCCTGTCTTGTGGACGATGCGTGCAAATTTTGTCGGCAAGTTGAACAGAAGCATGACGCAACGATACGTTGTATGAGACGCAACATGTACTCGCCGTATCAGGCGGCACCGGTGTCGCCCTTTGCATTCGCCCTTTGCATTGCCTATCATTCAGGCCGCTACTCGCCAGGTTCTCAGCCGTGAGGCCGCGGTGTTGGACTTTGTGTCGGTGGTGAGGAAGAGTGAAGATATACGCTGGCTTACTCCCGAAATCCACCGCCTAAAACGACTCCTGGACGCATTCCTAGGTCTATGAATCTCAATCTTCGTGAACCGCGAAGCGCGAGGCGAGAAAGAAGACTCCTCTCCTCTATCGGCTTCACTGGGACGATTCGCATCCAAGCGTAGAGAAGAGGCCGGCACGACCACGAGCACCTCCTCCGCTCACTTGGAGATCTCTGTAGAGGAGTCCTTGCGCGCAAGACATCCTCAATTCCGGATTGCGTTCTTGGCAGATCACTACCCGTCCGCTACGGAGATCGTCACAGACTGTCGGGAGAGAAGGATGGAATGTTGGTGGAGGCGCGATTGAGATTGTGGGTTCTGGGCCGGAAGCTACGGGAAGTGATTTGCGAGCTGCTGTTGCTGGGCTGAAGGAAGAAAGGGATAGCATTCAATTGTATTGGGATTCCAGGGAGTTATGACCGACGGGATGGACGAGATATACACGAATTGAATGAGCAAAGGTCGATAAGTGCTACTTTCGAGCCGCTTTTAGCAGTATCAATTTTACAATGTGGAATGTACTGTACATATCTAGTTCCGGACAAGGCTTTACCAGACCCGACACAGGACCATGCCACCTATCCTTCTTTCCGCGCATTCGCGCGCCTCCATGATACCCCTGTCGGTGCTCACGGCCAAAATCTCTCCAATCTGGGTCATGGGCTTGACTTCGCCAGCACGTCGACCTCGTACCAGATTGCCAATGTCGCTGTTGTTGAGCCATATTCGCTTGGTTGGTTTGCTGATCATGCTGGCGCGGCTGAGTACCGGCTTGCTGTCGTAGTACTTCATACCGAGCCATAACCTCCGCGATGCACGATTCTGCTGCGTCAACACGCCTTCCGTCTCCATCATACCCGGATCCTGATTTTCTGCAGCCGTTCTGCCCCTTCGGTCTGCCATGGGTAGGGTGACGGCTTGATTGGGTATTTGCAGGCCCATCGCTTCAATGGTGAGCCCGTTTCGACGGATATCCTGCTCGGTGATGTATGCCTCCTTCCCAGCTATCGCTTCGATATCCTCAAGCTCGAACGCTGTTTGCTCTAGCTGGTCGGTTGGAACGTCCACATACTTATCAAACGTCACTGCTTGGCCGACAGGTAGATTTGCCTTGAATTGCTCCAGAACACGCTCTCGTCTTTCCACCGCCATTGCGCCGAATTCTGCTTCCAAAGCCGCTGCCTCCTCGGGACTCTCGCAAAGCCTTCGGTTTTGCTGAAAGTCGGACTCGTACTTCTCTGCAATGTCTTCCGTGTAGACTCTGGTATCTTCAAGCCAGCGCGCAACTTGCTGCCGCCAGCCTTTCGCGACCAGTTCCGTCAAGCTCTTCCTTCCATGCTCTTCGGCGAATGCAATTGCCTCCTCACCAAACCCTCCCGCTTTCAATGCATGTCTGCTCCATCCTTCCCGTATCATTTTCGCGAGAGCAGACTCTGGACTCAGAGGATCCCGTCCTGCACTTTCGTGCGGAAAGTTGGTGACTTGATGGTCATCTCGTGGTCCTTGACCAAAACAGGATGCCGGAGGTGATGGGCCGCCAAGTTTCACCTGTGAGAGAAAGCCCTGCTTCTGGAGCAGCAGCGCAAGCGACAGATGCCATTTTGTGTACGGGATCGATGTGAGACCGAGACGGCCGAGGGACGCGTTCTGTAGATGCGAACACACATGCGCTAAGTTGACAAGAGACATGATGTTGCGGTGTCGAAGGAGGTTCGAAGGCCTCCAGGGCCGCTATTCTGCTTTGCGTGGGCAGTCTCGAGATGGTGTCCCGCAATTTCTTCCTATCCGGGTTGGGGAGACACCGGTTGATAAACTGCCAAATGGCTACGGATGGGCTGACGGCGAGCGAAATTGTGCTGGTGGTATCAGGTATCTGATGAGGTCGTGGACGTGCAGAACCGCAATTCGCACTAATACGAAAGAGGAAGCCCATCAAAATTTCATGCCATGCCAATGTTGATGAATGGATTCATCCGTGGCGCCAAGGTGATGATTCCAGGCTCGCATGAATTATCAATCAAGACCCTTTGCCCCAGTAAAAGACACCTTCATATGACTGTGATCCGTTGCGAGACCTTCAAAGCAAATGCCTATCATCTTTCGGGCATCAACGCCTAATTCCGCTTCATTTGGGCATTCATTGGACAATAAGCTCGTGATAGTGCTCGTCTGATTTCTCGGATATATGTTGATCAGAATATAGATTCAAGATCCATGATTCAAACTGCTTGCAACATTTCAGAAGCCGTGAAAAAAGGAAGAGTTATTGGTAAATGTGTCCCGGAGGGAAATCCTCCAGAGCACCAGAGCTAGTGGAACGGGCCGAGCGGCGCAGGGGCCTCCTAGCCAGGGCCCTGTTCGTTGCCGTTCCAGCTTTTAACACGCCTCACTCTTTCTTTGTCTGCGACGACAAGCACCACCCGCACCAACAACCCCTTCCTCCTCTTCCTCACTCCTTACACATATCACTCATTCTTGGCTTGTCTGAGATAGTCAAGACCGTCGTCATTTGCACCACCGCGTGACCCAACACAGCTCCGAAAGGACCTGCTGCGGACTCCGGCTCTCCAAGCCTCGTCAGACGACAGAGCACGCCCTCACTTCGTTCCAACGTCGAAACGAGCTCCAGCAGCACGATGGCCGACATGGATACCTACGATGCTGACCAGCGCACCTACGAGGGTACGTTCCAATTCTGATATTTCCATCAACACGACATTGCCGGCGCAACGCCAAGCTTGACAAACGACGGTCAATAGCTTCAGCCTCACAGACCACTTGCATGAGGAAGAAGCACACAGTCCGAAGAGCCACAGGCTAACACTTCACGTGCAGAGGAGCGCGAATACCCGCAGCGCGACCGCTCGCGTTCTCCCGAGCGCGATCGTGATGGCGATGTCCGTGTTCGCGATGAGCCAGCTAACGGACGTGCTGACCGGTAAGTGATCATGGATCGCGGTCTGTATTCTCTCAAGGGCAATCTCTGACATATTGCACAGCGACGACCGAGCTGCGGACAAGAACGGCGGCGGCGACGATGCGACCAACCCGGGCTCGAACCTCTTCGTTACTGGAATTCATCCACGCCTTACGGAAGAGGAGGTCTCTCGTCTTTTCGAGAAGTACGGCGAAGTTGAGAAGTGCAACATCATGCGTGACCCACACAGCCGCGAGAGTCGTGGCTTCGGCTTCGTCAAGATGGTGACGGCGGCAGAGGCGGATGCTGCGAAGGAAGCATTGCAAGGCGAGGTCTACGAGGGCCGCACTCTCAGCATTGAGAAGGCTCGCCGTGCTCGTCCTCGTACGCCAACTCCTGGCAAATACTTTGGACCACCAAAGAGAGGTTTGCCACTCCGTGCTTTCGACCCCTACCCCTACTGTGCGCCCCTTCCTGCTACCCTTCGGGTAGTGTGCAGGCTATGCTGACACTCAGACAGACGACCGACCTCGTGGTGGCTTTCGTGGAGGCGACCGGTACAACGACGTAAGTATACTTGACCTTCGTCGATGACCCAACACGTGCTAATCTTCTTAGGATCGTGGACACGGCCGGCGAGACGATCACCGCCGTGGCGGAGACTACCGAGACCGGTATGATGATCGTGGCTATGGTCGTCGCGATGACTACCCTCCACGTGATCGCTACCGCGATGACCGCTATGGCGGTGACCGCCGCGGCGGAGGCTACGACCGCCCACCTCGTGGCCCGCCACCAGAGCGTGGAGTCGGAGGTCCTGGGTACGGCGACTCTGCTGCGCCTCGCGACGCTCCTCCAGCGCGCAGCTACGAGGAACGCCGAAGCTACGACTAAATGATGCGTCGAAGACATGGTGTTTGCAAGCGAGCTAACGAACAGGCGTCGCGGAGCATGCACCTCACCTTTACCAAAACGGCATCATAACACCAAAATCAGATTGCATCCGAGGAGTTCTTGCGGGAGTTCGGCACACCATCGTTGTACTACTATTACACCTTCCCTTCCCCGGTGCGACTTCTGCATGTGTTATTAGCGGCGTCAGAAGGAACGTTCGATACAGTTCGGCAAGCAATGAGTCTAGCAGACTTCCATCACCCATCGGAGGACTCTCGCTGCCACCTCTCTCGGCAATGACTTTAATCGATGAGACAACTTTCCTACTATTATTTCGGCTCGCCATCATCGACCCAGCTGTGCCCCCGCTGTATTTTCGCACAGACTGCAGCAGCAATCGCGGCTCAGCTATCGCATCGATTATCCACCACATCCGTCATGACTCAAGTCAACCTTCGCCGTGATTCAGCTGTCGCAGCACTTTCAACGTATCACGATCACGAAACCGCCCTTGCGCTGTGGTGACCACCTTGTCTCCAGAGTAGCAGCAAAATGATTCCGGCCCCAGAGCTTGTCGCATTCGTTCACACAAATCAGTCAACTTCGTTTCAGCAGGCTTGGCACACTCGCGCGACTAAAGTCACGATTGCGGCAACTTGGCTTATCCGAGCCCGCTCTCCCTCTTCACATACACGCCGATGCTAACTTGTTGCAGGATCGAAGACATCGCGAACCCTCCCAGCAAAACGTTTGTCAACTGAATACGACTAGTGTCGGCTCGCTGCATATGCAGGACTGCGGCATCACTTTCCGATCCGGAGGGATCTCACATGCCATCCGGTCCAGCTGTGACTGCGCTTGTAGTCCATTAGTCTGATTTTGCGGAATCATGAGCGATTTTGCAAGCAGACAATAGCACGCCGTAAAAGTAGTAACTCTGATAAATCGCTGCGACCAAAAGCAGATCTCGTTTGCGGTGACTTGTTAGGGCCTTGGTTTAGGATAGACAGTGAAATAATGTCAGATGTGTTAAACCCCTTAGCAATGCATCCGTCCCACGTCCATTTGAAAGGTTGTCATGCCTGTGATCCAGCAGTGGCGGATGCCGCGCACAGACCACCAAGTCGGCGTTGCCAGGTCCACCGGCTAGAGCCGAAGCAATAACAAAAACACCTCGAAGGCTTCGTCACCGCTCCGACTCGCATTTGACATAGCACGCACCAATTGCGCGTTAGTCTCTGCGGCCAGACCTACCATCCTTGACATCCTCGCTGCAACTCATATCCTCTGTTTCTCATCCCCACTCCTGAACGACAAGTACACGCCGCCATGGCTCGGCGTAGCTCCGCCCGCCTGCGCAATCGCAACTCGTCGACTCCCAATAGAGTCTCGCTGTCCCACGATGCTCCCACCGCCCGCACGCCGCGCACCGTGCCCACTAAGCTGGGCTCTCTTCAGGAAGACGACGAGATGCCTGGCACGTATCCACAGTCCGCGTCTCCCAAATCGAGCTTGGCCCTGATCCAAGCCGTTCCGAACAATCTCATTGCGGCGACACCGACCAAGGCCGCGCCGATCAAGCCCGCAGCGCAAGAGATGCACCCACAACTCCATCATCAGACGACCGCAAAGCCAAGAGCTGAGGCTCGACACCTGGGCTTCTCCAGCATGGCGCCACACACTGAGCCGCCGAAATACAACAGCAAGCTCGCGACTATTCAAGGCACCCCAAGTAAGACTCGGAACCTAGACGTAGACGCCAAATCTCCGAGCTACCAATTCACGTTCCGTCGCGAGCACTCGCTGGAGCTCAGTCCTGAGGCGAAGAAGCTCATGCATGAGAAGCGTGAGGAGGCGACCAAGATTCGGGAGCAGATGGTTGCTGAGGGCGAGCAAGAGCCAGCCATCGATCACATGCTGGCTTCTCGGAAGATCGCCAAGCCCAAGGGCAGGTTCAGTCAGATTCACTTGCAGCAATTTGAGAAGATGGACTCCATTGCTGGACATGCATCCGCATTCCGTCTGAAAACCGGGCCGAATGCATCAGCCTCTGGGGAGGAATCGCAGAGCCTCAAGTCATTGAAGCGAAGTCCATCTAAGGCGGGCCTCGACAACCCAAGCTCTACACCGAGCCGACCTTCTTCACGGGATACCGCCAAACCTCTCCCAGCGCCTCCTGGTACTCAACTGCCACGCTCGACCTCGACCAAGGATCTTAAGTCGACCTCGCCGGCCAAGCGTGTCAAGCACACAAATAGGGACGACATTTTCGCCGCCCGTCCGAGCTCGAGCGACGGCGAGGAGCCTCTTCCAGCTACTCCTTCAACGTCCAGGCTCGCACACCTTACCACACCAACGCAGGCATCCGCAGCGCGCTCTAAGGTCCCTGCATCCACGAAGAACTCTGCCATACCTGCTCCGACCTTCACTCCAGCAAAAGCTCCTGTCTCCATACTGAAGAAGTCAAGTCAGGCCCCGAAAGAGAGCTCGTCTGCTCTTCTGGCACGCTCACCATCAAAAGGGTCTCTTTTCGCAAAGCCTATCATGGGGAAACCATCGACAGATTCTGTGGGAAGCCCGCTGCTGTCACGCTCCCCATTCAAACCATCGGCGAAGGTATGTATACAGTTATTCCTCCGATTTCTCGCTCGCCATGCTAATCATTTGTCCAGAAGCCATCCGCTGCTGAAGACGGTGAAGCGAGTGCTCCGAAGTCGAAAGCTGCGCCGCTATTGTCGCGCTCACCAGTCAAGACCATGATCGCAAAGACGACTTCTGGAGAGTCTGAATCCGCCAAGGGCAACATTGCACCAACTCCATTCTTGTCGCGATCTCCATCCAAGATCCCAATGGCTAGCATGGAACGGGAGCCTTTGGAGACCCCTGGGAAGAGCACAGCCAATAAGCTGCTCGGCCGCTTCAACCTACTTCGCCAGTCTCCAATGAAGTCTATCCTACGCTCTCCACAGCGTCTGTACTCTGACGACCCGGCTAAGATTGCTGCCGGTACCCACGTGGCAACACCTCCAAAGCATGGGTTCGAAGCCATGGAGCAGCCTTCAGGCTCCATGCCGCCTAGCGCTCAGAAGCACGTCGACTTCTCCAACTCTACCAAAGCGCGCTTTGAGAAGGCGGAGAGCAGTACTCCTTCAAAGACGCCGACTCCATCGCCGATGATGGAGCGCAAGGTCGCCTTGTCTGCCGAGCCAGAGACAGTCACGTACCCAGAGATTTCCGATGGAGTTTTGCTGAGCCCTTCTCCACAGAAGAGACGTCAGACATCTGGGCCCGGAGATTTCACATTTCGTGCCGGAGAGCAGAACATCGTGTTCGGCCAGTCTCCCAACGCGCCTGCATCTGCCACTCAAGCCAAGCGTCCGTCCACCATCCGCATGGTCTCTGGCTACGCTCCGTCACCAGCCCCGAGATCCGTCGTGGGCAGCAAGAAGCGCAAGTTTGAGTTCGAAAACGGCAAGTCGAAGGGTTCAAAAGCAGACAACGATGCCATGGGCACAAGCGACGACGGTGCGAAAACACCGATCTTTAGCCCAGTGTCCGAGAAAGAGAACACGTCGGCGCCTGACGACGAGAACGAGGTGCAGGAGCAACGCCCTGCGAAGCGTGCCAAGCCTAGTGCTCTCAATGCTGCTGCAAAGAAGTCCAGCGCGAGTGCCGCTACGGCATCGAGCGCAGCTAGGCGTACGACGCTCGGGGTGAAGCCCAAAGGCGCGAAGACGACGAGCCCAGTCAAGCGCCCAAGCACCATCAGTGCGGCTCGACTGAATGCCTTGGCTCAGCCGAGGCGTCGTGGTTAACGCGATCTGCCTATCCCTTGGAATGGAACCACAGATGAGGCACTCAAATCAGGGGAGAAAGGGAACGAGATGTTGAATTGAGCCCACAGGATTGTCACAGTCGACTGTGGGCATTTCGTATGTTGAATGTGCAAAAAAGGACCATGTTGGTCCTGCTACGGCTTGGCGTTGGGTGGCAGGAAGGAGACAAAAGAAAATGTTGCTTGGAAAGGACTGGCGTCTTGCAAGGATTGATGGTGATTGACAGTTCTTAGCGTGGAGTCATGACAGAGGTTTTGTGTATAGCATAAGTCTGGAGACAGAGCATGATGGAAAATTTGTATGATACCGACTGTGGTGGCGGGTATGGCCCTGTAACCCATCCCCTCTGCTCTGGATCCTTTGTCTTCCAAGATGTCTGTCATATGAAACGACCGTGCGTTCCTGATCCGTGCATAGTGATACTGGTAGGTGAATCTCGTCCTAGTTATGCAGGCAAGTGACAAGGTCACGTGAGGTCTGTGGAGGAGTCTGGAAGAAAGCCAAAATGCAAAAGACAAAGATAGAACGCGAGCGCGCGAAACGTCTGCGCTTGCACTCCCACGTGAACGCGTCTGTTTGATTCCACCGGCGACTAATTCGACGAGCCTCTCAGATCATTCCTCTCTTACTTTCTATTCGGCCTGCCGCCTGCGAACCTGGCTAGCAACCCCACCAGCGACATCTCCCAGCCAATCGAAGCTCCGACTCACACCAGGCCTCGACCGACCACTGCACCCGATCTTCGCTCCAACGTAAATCACAACTCGCGGTCTCATCCGCCCTGCTCCTCTTCATCCTTCATCACGGCATCCCCAACTCCCTCCCACCACCGCCAGTCCGCTCGCCGGCCGACATCGCCCCTGACCGTCGCCAACCAGCTCACCACCGCCCGCGCAACTCTCTGGGACCCCCGATATACAGCCAGACAGCCTCCCGAGATCCGCCTGCACCCAACGCATGTGGGCACGCTGAGCGTGGGCGACCGAACTGATAGCAACATCTCGGTGCGCAGTCTGGGCGGAGGTCACAAAATCGAGCCCATGGACAAGCGCCATCCATCCAGCTTCCAGCAGCTGGAGAAGCTGGGCGAGGGCACATACGCAACCGTCTTCAAGGGTCGCAATGGCCAGACGGGCCAGTTCGTCGCCCTCAAGGAGATCCATCTCGATAGCGAGGAGGGCACGCCCAGCACCGCCATCCGCGAGATCTCGCTCATGAAGGAGCTGAAGCACGAGAACATTGTCAGCCTTTACGATGTTATCCACACCGAGAATAAGCTGATGCTGGTCTTCGAGTACATGGACAAGGACCTCAAGAAGTATATGGACAGCTACCAGAGCCCCACCGGCGGTTCGCGTGGTGCCTTGGATCCTGCTACCATCAAGAGCTTCATGTGGCAGCTGCTCCGTGGCATCGCCTTTTGCCACGAGAACAGAGTGCTGCACCGAGATCTCAAGCCCCAGAACCTGCTCATCAACTCACAAGGCCAGCTCAAGCTTGGCGACTTCGGTCTAGCCCGTGCCTTCGGAATCCCGGTCAACACCTTTTCCAACGAGGTTGTGACCCTTTGGTACCGTGCGCCAGATGTTTTACTGGGCAGTCGCACTTACAACACGAGCATCGACATCTGGAGCGCTGGGTGCATCATGGCAGAGATGTTCACGGGACGGCCGCTCTTCCCTGGTACTACCAACGAAGATCAGCTGCTCAAGATCTTCCGGCTCATGGGCACTCCCTCCGAGCGTAGCTGGCCAGGCATCAGCAGCTTTCCAGAGTACAAGCAGACATGGCCCGTCTACGCGACGCAGGAGCTGCGCGCCATTCTACCTCAAGTCGACTCGCTAGGACTCCAATTACTTGGTCAGCTTCTTCAACTGCGACCAGAGATGCGATGCAGCGCTCAAGCAGCACTCGCTCATCCCTGGTTTGCTGAGCTCAATGCGCGGTCACAGCACGCAGCTCAAGGCGGCTTCACGCAACCAGTTCAGGCCATGTCCGTGGGACAACAACGCGCCTATTAGGCTACTTGCGCTTGGTCCCTCTGTCCTCAAAAGCTATCGTTCACGTGTCGCCCTGGAACGGAGACAAAATGGACATGACGTTGCTGATGATTTACGTTGTATCGAGGTCTCATGGAGTTGGTTTCTTTCGATTTTATTGCATGGCGTTGGGGAACATTGTCTTTCGTTGGCTCCACTACCAACTGGTCGACGGAGAGGGTACGTGAAGCGTGGGTGTCTGGAGAGAGATTCGAGGATTGACACACCTTTCCATTTGCCGATCCTCTGCGGCGGACAGAAGACGGTATAGGTGCATGATTGCATGGTTGACTGCTTCATGATTGACGGCAGTAGAAGCTACTTCTGCGGACACGAAGCGGGGAAGGTGCGAGCTCCGGTGGTGATCCTCTCCATTTCCAGCGCTGCGCATTGTAGTAGTGAGATTCCAAAAGGCATCATCAGAAGAGAGACTGGCGCGAGCTGCAGGAACGCCATCCACACTCGTCCTCGGCTTCGACCAGACTGGCTGAGCGCGTCATGGGCGTCCCCCGAATGGTCATCAAGCTTTCTTTTCCAGTCCGTCCACGAGCTTAGTCTGCCACGACTCGACTCGACCCGAGCTTGTTTCGCCCTTGGAGCCTCTTGTCACCTCTTGAGATCTTGATCCCTACCGGCCGTGACGTCCAATGCGGCATTTGCCTGTGAGCTCGGACGGCTGACAGCGAATTTAATTATGCCATGGTCCGCCCGATCGTATCTACCTGTTAGTACCTATCCTCGTTGTTGTTAAACCTCGTCCAGATCCCACAGAGAGCCTCGTGTTTGACCACCTTTTCCCGCCCCTTCACATCACTCGATACCTTATTCAAAATGAAGTACGCTCTCGCCGCGAGTATCCTGTTGGGCAGTGCACTCGCTGCTCCTGGATATTGGGAGGGCCAGTGGGAAGGCAAGCCGGAAGGCAAGCGACCTTGCTCGCAGGCTGAAGTCGCCCTTGCTACTGGCATCCACTTGAACATCAACGGACAATACGCAGAGTACAACGGCACCGAGAAGGTGGAGCAGGCTGAGCAGGCTCACCCAAGCGGACCCAATGCGGACATCTACAAGGCAATCGGCATGCTCCAATCTGACGTGCAAGCTGGAATGGTATCTATCCTGCATTTATGAGCCAGCGAGCTTGTCTGTTCTTGCTAACGAAGGACAGAACATCCGCCTTTTCAACCAGCAAATCGCTCCTCCAGGCAACCCAGCTATTCCAGGTCTCGCCCAGTACGCTGCAGCCGAGGAAACAGAAAAAGCACAGGCAGGCAATTTGACAGGCACTTACGCCATCGACGAGCCTGTCTTCACTATGCTCAAGCAGGAGATCCTGAAAGGAATCGCGCTCAATGAAGCCAACTTGAAAGCGGTAAGTCTTGACACCAAATCGATATTGTGGACAACAACAGGAGTCTGATGCGAAGTCTAGGCTATCAGCGAATGCGACTTCACACTTGTCTTCCCTCCCGAGAATGAGATGGGGTCCTAAAGGGACAATGGCAATCACGAGTTCAATTCAGATCCTTCTTCGGACTTGCCACGATGAGGATGATAATACCAAAATGCATTAAACGTAATGTCGAATGAAAGCTCTTAGCATCTTGCTACCGGCGATTGTCTACCACTGCTTCCTCTTTCCATTTCTTCCCAGTCGTCCAAGCCTCAAGAAAACGCCGTATGGTGCCAAGAGCAGCGTATGTCATATGTGAGTTTTGTACATCTAGTCGGGAGAACACGAGATCCATGTGCACTTGGCCTTGGTTCCGTACAAAAACAACGTTCGCTTTCGTCGTAAGCAGTGATATGGTCCCACTATCGTCCAAGTTCTTGTCTTTCTCGGAGGCGTGGGAACACAAACTTGTGAGACCTTCTGGACTGTCGACAAAGTATTCTTTCACTGAGGATGAGTCCGTTGCTTTTGTGGTATCCATGGTGCTGTGGGTGGTAGCTCACAGGCGGACGAAGAGATGTCACCGTCTATGTACGAGAGCATCACGTTAGAATGCTGCTTCGCGCCTCATTGAACTATACGAAAGCGCGATGAACAATCGTCTCTAGCCCCCGGGTGACGGTGCCGTCTCATCCAAACGTCGCCAGCGCGCCAACGACATGGCTTCTGAGCACCGCCGGTCAGGCACTCCACCTCAGCATAGTCATGCTCATGTTCGGGAACTTGAAAGCGCCTTGACCATCCCACGTGCTCTCGGAAATGCCAACATTCTCTTTCCCAGGTGTATTGACCACATCCCACTGCTCTCCAGTAACCGTGAAAACATGCACATGACCCTTTCGAGCATCGACACCAGCCAAGTCCACCTCGAACGAATCCGTCAGATTCGCATTCACGACCACCAAGCTCACCCATCCATCTTCACTAATGGTCGCCGAAACATCCAGCCAGGGCATATCGGCCGCCGCCCGTAGCCATCTCGGCTCCGTATCATCCTCATAGCTACTACAGCTCACGTGCGTAGCCACCGTCCAACCGCGCATGTATTTGCTGAAGAGCAACAACGGCCACCACGTGGTCTGTCTCATCAGACCATTTCGATTCGTCATCAGAGGCGCAATGACATTGACGCTCTGGGCGATGTTCGCCATGCCGACGTGTCTACTCTGCCGGATGAAGACATTCAGCCAGATGGCCACAGCCAGGGCGTCGGAGAGGGTATATCTTTCTTCAGCGCCGGCGTTGCCTGGCGCGCGCCGGGGATCCCAAACGTTCCATTCGTCGAAGCAGATCGTCTGCCGTGGCACGGTCGGTGGCACGTTGTTCTCGATCCGGGCCAGGTCAATGAGCGCGGCACAGATCTCAATGGCTCGCTCGGCGGATCGTGGAGCTAGAGAGTTCTTGACAGGATCGTGATCGCAGGCCGTGTAGATGTGGATGCTGTGCATATCAATCACGCTCGCAGTGATGTTTCCTGCCCCGAGAGCGTGTTGGTCCCATCGCACACATTCCTTGAGGGTGTAGTAGTCCCATGTCGAATGGCCGGTCTCGCCGCAGAGGATCAGGGTGATGGACGGATCCAGCAGCTTCAGAGCCTTGGCCCATTGGTATGCTTTCTTGGAGTAGTCTTCTTTGGTCATCTGCTCGACTTGCCATGGACCCCAAGTTTCATTTCCAAGCGCCCAATATTTGACCTTGTACGGCTCCTTGCGCCCGTTATCCCTCCTGAGGTTCGCGTAGTGGGTGTCCTGCGTCGAGTTGCAGTATTCTAGCCATGCGAGTGCTTGGCGCAGTCAATGATCGAGACTACTTCTGCATAGTCGACGGCACATACCTTCGTCGAGTGTCCCTAACGAAAGTCAGCAGAGCTCCACAGGCACCGTAGATTTGAGAGTTCAGACCCGTTCCAAAATTTAGAGCCAAATATGGCTCCGTTCCCACCTCTTCGCACCTATGGGCGGAAAGGACGCAAAGTGAGTAAATCCTGCAAACAACGATTTGAGACTCAGCACTACTACTGTTTCACTCACCACTTCATGAATTCATCTGTCCCAAATTGATTGCTCTCGACACCCAGCCATGCAAGTTCCGGTCTTCTTGGTCGTTTGTCTTTCGGGCCCACGCCATCGAGCCAATGGTATGTCGCAACAAAGTTGCCACCCGGGTATCTTACTACAGGGACTCTCAACTCCTGCATGGCCTCAATGACATCTCTCCGAAAGCCATTCTCATCAACGAGGTGTGTATTCGGATTGTCAGGATCGTAGAGTCCGCCGTAGATACATCGGCCCATGTGCTCTGTGAAGCCGCCGTAGATATTGTCGTTGACCTTGCTGAGCTTGCGATCAGGATGGACTGAGAGGCTAGCTTGCGTACCAGGGGAGACTTTGGTAAAGGTCGTCATGACCGGTAGCAAGTGGATGTTGGTGGACGATTTGAACGATGGAAAGTGCGCACAATATCCTCACCAACGTATGGGTATCCTGTGCATGAAGTTGAGCGTCAACGCTTGGCCAAGGCAAGCACTGCGCTCTTGTGAAGGGTAAGTGGGCCTGATACGACGATAGGGTAGTTCCTCAAGTCTTTCCCACTCCTTTCTCCGTCATCGTCGCCAGACGCAGAGCTAAGCGGGCCTTAATACCACGAGCTTCGCTGTCGAAAGAGCCGTTGCCGAGAAGGCTTCCTCCACACAACACTGTGGGGTCCCCATGCGGTACACGCCTTGACGCCATGTGACTTCAGCCTGTTAGCGGCTCTTCTTTGATTGTCCGCACTCTGTTGGTTCGCTTGCGAAGTGCAGTCATGCCCAGCCAATGCTGAACAATGCAAGTATTCCCTCTGCATGACAAAACGCCACTGACTCGGCCGGGACAAACGGCATGAGAAAGAATGCAGGCAGCACGGCTCGCCAGGCTGAATATGTATCAAGCGCATTCCTGTCGCTTTCTCTGCATCGCACCTCAACGGCGTTTTCCAGTGCACTTCCAAAATGGCGTTGCCTCCACAGTGGTATCAGGTGAGTTATTGCCCAGTTGGGTAAGTGTGCAGAGCAGACTGACGAGACGTGTAGTTCCTGGTCTCTGTTTTCGCCTCTTTGGGCAGTGTTCTGTATGGCTATGATCTTGGTGTTATTGCGGGCGCTGTAGCGTCGGAGAACTTCGTCAACACATTCAATCCAAGTGCCAATGAGACAGGAGCTGTTGTTTCGGTTTTCACGGGAGGCGCCTTCTTTGGCGCCTTCTTTGCTGGTCCTACAGGAGATCTTCTCGGCCGCAAGAAAACGATTCTTCTGGGTGCTCTAATCTTCATTCTTGGGGGAGGATTGCAGACGGGAGCACATACTTTGGGTTACCTGTATTCTGGAAGAGGTAAAGCAACACCTGAAGCAATCAGCTTACACACTCTGACGGCCAAAACAGCTATCGCAGGCATCGGCGTTGGGTTTTTGACCATGATCGTGCCTCTGTACCAAGCGGAATTAGCGCATCCGTCCATTCGCGGCAGAGTCACCGCCCTCCAACAGTTCATGTTGGGAGTTGGGTCCCTTGTGGCGAGTTGGGTCTCGTACGCGACCTACACATACCTCCCAGCATCCGACAGTGGACAATGGCGAATCAGTCTAGGGATACAGCTTATCCCGGCCGTGATCCTCGCCGCCTTGATTCTACTCTTTCCAGAATCTCCGCGTTGGCTTATCGACCATGGAAGAGCTGAAGATGGACTTCGTACGCTTGCGCGTTTGCATTCTCACGGCGACACGAACGACGCGTGGGTTCGAGCCGAGTTTGAGCAAATCCAAGATACGATCACCTTCGAGCATGAACACGAAGACAAGTCCTACGTCGACCTCTTCACGAACAAGTCTTCCTTTCGCCGCTTGTTCCTAGCTTGTTCCATCCAAGCGTCCGTGCAAATGACTGGCGTCAGTGCCATTCAATACTACTCTCCTGAGTACGTCCATACAAGAAGAACCAGACAATTGCAAATATACTGACGCTGTCGTAGGATCTTCAAGCAGATAGGAATTCCAGGCACAGATACGTTGAAGTACCAGGGTATCAGCTCGCTCATCGCCCTGATAGCGCAATTTTTCTGTATCCTCCTGATCGACTGGACTGGGCGCAGATGGGCCATGATTGGAGGCAACCTGGGAAATTGTGTGACCTTCATCATTGCAACGATTCTTCTCGCTAAGTTTCCACCGGGGGCGACGAATAACAATGGAGCCTCCTGGGCCTTCATTGTGATCACCTGGGTCTACAATTTCAGTTTCTCTGCGACCAATGGGCCTCTGTCTTGTGAGTGGAATGCCATCGCATGGTGTGCCGGTGTCGGTGTCGGTGTCAGGGCTTTGCTGATGTGTGCTTGATAGGGATCGTCCCAGCAGAGATATTCGATACCAGGACGCGTTCCAAGGGGGTGTCGATTGCATGCATGACAAGTTATGCATTCAACACGATGATAGGGCAGGTGACACCGATAGCCATTGCGAACATTGGCTATCGGTACTACTACCTCTTCATCGTCTGTAATTTTACCAACGCCCTGTTCTTCTGTGAGTGTCGCATCTGCGTTCTGTCTGCGATGAGATGGCTAACGGTGGGCAGGGGCTATACAACCCGAGACTTCGAATAGGCCTCTTGAAGAGATGTCATATCTGTTCTCCAATGCGCCTATTTTTGTCCCGACAATGAACATGCGCGATTTCGACCAGCACGATTTGGAGCATCGCGTTGAGGAGGCGGAGCGTAAGGGTAGCGTGAGTGCGCATGTTGAGGAAACGAGCTCGCACTTGTGATGGACGCGTGTGGTGCTCCATGTTGTTTGATCAAAGCGCGAGATCTTCAGTAGTCTTTCTGTTCCATACCACGAAATCCAGTGCATCATGAAGGTTGCGAACGAGAGATCCGGAGCATATAGAAAGGAAGCAGCACGAAGGTAAAGTTCCTCGGCGGAGCCAGCTCCGTAGCGTGTTGCATTCGCGTTCCTCCGCGTCCCCCATCGTGTTTCGTCTGGCATACAACACAGCACAGAACCCCAATCGTTCTCACATCACGACAATGGCTCTGCTCATCGACAAGCACCGTCCTCGGACGCTTGAGACTCTTACATACCACCCCGAGTTGTCCGACCGATTGCGAGCCCTCGCGAACAGCGGCGATTTCCCTCACCTCCTCATCTACGGCCCATCCGGCGCGGGCAAGAAGACCCGGATCACAGCTACACTGAGAGCCCTCTACGGCCCAGGAGTCGAGAAGATCAAGATTGACAGTCGTGTCTTCCAGACCACCAGCAACCGCAAACTCGAATTCAATATCGTCTCTTCCAACTACCATCTCGAGATCACACCTTCAGACGTTGGCAATTACGACCGAGTCGTCGTTCAGGATCTTCTCAAAGAGGTGGCTCAGACACAGCAGGTCGATTTGGCAGCAAAGCAACGTTTCAAGGTGGTGGTGATCAATGAGGCGGATCATCTAACTCGAGATGCCCAGGCCGCGCTCAGGCGGACCATGGAAAAGTACAGTCCCAACTTGCGCCTCATCCTCCTGGCGAACAGCACGAGCAATATCATAGCGCCCATCCGGTCGCGATGTCTGCTGGTCAGAGTAGCTGCGCCAACCGAGGAGCAGATCTGCGAAGTGCTAGCCGAAGTGGGCCGCGAAGAGAAGATGGTCTCGTGTGAAGCATTGGAGAGGAAGATTGCAAAGGAGAGCAAGAGGAACCTCCGAAGGGCTCTGCTGATGTTCGAGGCGGTACACGCACAAAAGTAAGCTCAACGATGCTCCTAGTATTATTGCACTCTCGCTAACCGGGAACTCAGCGACAACGTCTCTGACAAGACACCGATCCCGCCGCCAGATTGGGAAGCGTTGATCGAGCAAATTGCAAAGGACATCATCGAAGAGCGCACACCAGCACGGATATTGCAAGTGCGAGCGAAGCTGTACGATCTGCTCTCGCACTGCATTCCAGCCACGACCGTTCTGAAGGTCAGCCTTGTGATCCCCACGTCTTATCTACGGCGCAGTCCAGCACTGACAAGATTCGCAGACTCTGACCTTCAAGCTCATGCCGAAGCTCGACGACAGTCTCAAATCTGATGTAGTCAGATGGAGTGCCTTCTACGAGCATAGAATCCGCACCGGCTCCAAAGTCATCTTCCATCTCGAGGCTTTTGTAGCTAAGTTTGTGAGTTCTCTCGATAGCCTGTCCATTCCCCTACGCCAAAGGTAATTTTGCTGACCTTCTATCCTTCTACTTCCAGATGCGCATCTACGAGAGTCATTTGCTCGGCATGGACCTCGACTTCGACGACTGATGCAGTTTTGATGTTTTGGCCGATTGTTCCTTCTGCTGTTTCACAGATGCTCGGCGATTAGCGCGGCGTTAAATGGTGGGCCATGAGATCATCGCTACGAGTGCACAAGTGGGATGTGTAGGAGAGCTCGTGCTCAACGGAAACAGAACTTGTATCTACACCGCACCATTCTCCTTACAACATCCAGCCTTCCACTTGCAAAGTACAAAATACCAAAGACTTTTCCATACAAAAGTCCCCCGATCTGAGAAAGATATTCGAAGCAAGCAAGCGAGCACGCATCATGTCGTCCAACCTGATGGACACCGAAAAGGGCGGCGAGCAGACGCAGTAAGACCTGCCATATCGCCCTGTGGCTTTCCTTCCATTGGCAGCACATCTGACCTGACTTGACTTCTGCTCCAGATACGAAGCCACCCACGTAGACCAAGTTCCGCACAAGAAATCTGGCGGTCAGCTCGGGGACTCGGAAACAACCACCGACCCCGGCAACACCGACGGAGCAGCTGAAGCTCGATCGGCTCGAGGACAAAAGACGGCCGAGAACATCCGGTATGGCCAGGCGATCAGCGAGGGAGGCATGAGCGGCTTCACGACGGGACAAGCGGGGAGTGCAACGCAGGGAGGGTATGGGAGGAAGGCGGATGAGGCAGAGTCGGGCGATGCGGCGCAGAGCCGACGGGCAGCTGGCTATGGTGATGAGCAGGGCCATGGGGAGGATATGAATCGTGAGGTTGGAGCGTGAGACGATTGGTGGAGACGCGCAAGTCCCGCGGTGCGAAAGAGCAACTCTTTCGTGTGGTGGTCGATGAGCACGCTGCATTTATTTTGATACAGCAATGCCTGCATGTAACATGCATGTGGGGGTATCATCCTCGCGGGAGCTCTGCCGTGTATTGAAAAGATTAAAGCAGGGCCGGGCAGATGCAAGCATCCGAAACAACTGAGAGCACGCAGATGGCTGGAGAAGCACACTACAGCGCATTCAGGTTCATGTGGCCTTACACCAAATTCATTAAAAAGGCTTCTGCGCCCAAACGACGTGCCTGCGCCGGTCCAAGTTAGCTGATTATGGCCATCGTCGGAGCCCGCAAGAATACTCAACATACATTGGGATCCAAAAGTGGATAGTCTTGTCATCCAGCTCCGCTCTCACGCCTTTGAAGAAGTCTTCCACGGCGTCGGGAGACCATTGCAACACCCTTGTGAAGACGCCCATGCCGATAGCTGGTAGTCCCTCTCGCAGCGTCTCCATCTCGAATGCCCCGGCTTCCTTCAACCGTCTATCTTTCGGCCACTCTCCCACCGGGACCTTGAAAACACGTTCTTCAATATTGACAAAGCCGACATCTGCAAGAATAGATTTCCATCTCTTTGGAGCATGGAGGTCTCGTCCGACTCTGTTGGATCCCTCGACCAACAAATTGAAAAACTCGCGCAGCTTACTGTTCGTTGGGATGCTATTGTCGTCGCTTTCGGGAGGTATTGTCATATCAGCCAGTTCAACCCATCCACCCTCCTTCAAATAAGTCAATGACTTCTGAGCTAAGCTTTCCCAGCTTGCGACCGAAGTCGAGTTGAAGCGATTGTGGATGAGGTCGAACTTCTGGGTGTAGATCCAGTCGTCATCCCAGTCGTCGATCTCAAACTGGACATTCGGTGGGATCATTACGGGTTGTATGTTACTGAGATCGGTGCCTAGTATGTTAGCAGAAGGGTACCTGTCGCCCATCTCAATGCACCAGTTGCCCGTCCCCGTTCCGAGGTCGAGGATATGCGCCGGGTTGGCGGGGAGAGGAGCGAGATGGAGGTTGCCGTGTAGAATCAGTTTGAACCAGTGGTGTCTGATAGCAGCAAACGAGAAGTTAGTACTGGCCCATGATGTGCCACGTTTCAATTCGCGTGCTTCATGTCTTCGCGATCCATTTCTTGCTCGTCGTTCGGGGTGAAGTATTTGCCTGCGTGATAGGCGTCTTTCGGCAAGTGTGGTTAGAACGAGACTCTCAAGGTCCTCGCACGAGATTGGCATACGGTAACGGCGACCATTTTCATATCGCTGGCGAGGCGGTCAGAGAATGCTCACAGACACAGCCGGGTAAAGTCGTACATATGCGGTCACACTGGAGCTCAGGCTTGTAAGTTCGCTGCTTCCTTCCGTCTGATGGCAATGTATCAGAATCATTCTCTCTGATTGAAGGCAAGAATTCCAACTCATACACCATACGAAGAGTCATGGTCCGTCATATCATGGTCGACCTCAAGAGTTGCTGCCATGATGGGCCAACGCTCGCTATAGATGATTGGAGAGGCGTCCGAAGCTCCAAGAGTTTTTGTGGTGGATGTATGGAGATTGCCAAATAGTACGAAAGAAGGGTATATAGCCTGCCGGCTTGAAGTCCAGGCATCGCCGTGGTACCAAGTTTAGGAGCCGATTTGAGGGAGCAACAAGACGGAGGTCGCGGCACGCATGGAAGGCCCCGGATCAGGACAAGGGAACCGAATGACACTGGTTGGCCGTTGCGTGGCTATGCAGTATCTTCGACCTTGTTCCATGCTCGTGCATGAACGAACGAAGTCGTACACTTGTTGAGCTACGCCCATTGCATCCACGGACCGACACACACTCCTTGGCCTGGAACAGCATGCGAACTGCTCGCGGAGAGGCGAATGCATTATGGCGCGATTCAGCGGCTCAACGTGAATGAGAATGAGGTGGAAGGCAGCTTGAGTCAGTGTCGTGTGGATGGACAGGTGAAGTGGAAGCTGTGGAAGGAAAACAGATCCGAACTTTTGACGTCGAAGAGTCAAAGCTTCCCGACAGGGACTCCCCTGCCTCTTCTGCCTTCTGCCCTTCTTTCTTCTTCGCTTTTACAACCACCACCGGATCATCAGATCGTGACGCTCTCGCTCTTTCTAACTCGATGAGTGACACGCCCCGAATGTCAGGCCAGGCATTCCGGTATCGTACCGTGCTTGAGGTCGCCGTCATATCCCTCGTGATATACTTCCTCCTGGGCGCACCTGGACTATCTTCCATCAAAGATGGGCCCCATCAGGCTCATGATGTGCCCCAAGCCAAGGCCAAGGTAGAGAATCTGGTGTATCCATCTCAGAATCTACAGTGTCCGCGGCACGACTATGCCATGCACGTCTTTTCCGCAGATCCATTGATCCTCTACGTTGACGGCTTCCTGAGCTCCGACGAAGCCGAGCATCTCATTGCGTTGAGGTGAATCAGTTCACGGTGGACATCTACGCCGAGCTAACGAGAGGCACAGTCAAGATAGGTGGAATGTCTCAACTGTCTTCAATGGAGGGGTGGAATCCGTAGACGACGGGGTGCGAAAGTCAGAAAAGGCCAGGGTCGAGCGGGACCATGTCGTCCAGTGCATCGAGCAACGGGCACTCGCCTTCCAAGGCTGGCCGCAAGAGACCTTTATTGAGCGACTCTGGACCCAGCGCTACAACATCAGTGGCCACTATGCTCTACACTACGACTGGGCGATGGCTACCAAGCACTCACGGCGCGTTAGCACCTTTGTAAGTGGCGCGGTCGGCGAAAGGCCATCCCTCATCGGCGAAGACTCCCACTTACATACTATGCATCGTTCAGATGGTCTACGTCAAGGATGACTGTGAAGGAGGCGGAACCAACTTCCCCCGGCTCACCAAGCCCAAGAATAACGCATGGTGTGAGTTCATTGAGTGCGGAGCGGGTGATGCTCCCGGCGTCACATTCAAGCCACGCGCTGGCAATGCAGTATTCTGGATGAATTTCGATGCTGAAGGTAAAGGATACCGGGACACCATACACTCCGGCATGCCAGTTCTGTCTGGTCAGAAGATTGGCCTCAATATTTGGTCCTGGTACCAAGCAGGCCACAGTACAGCCACAGATGTGTGAAGAAGACGTCGCCGATTGCTAGTAGAGATTGTAGATGATATGGTGATATAGTATATAACATGATAGTACCAGACGTGAAGCTCCCATTTCGGCTAGGCGTATGAAACAGCAAATCCCTGCAGATCGCTCGGATGGTTGTGATGGGGCTGCGTCAGCGTCAGCACCTCCGAGACGCCTAACGCAGACGCGGCGCGACACGATGCAGATTACTCCAAGCGTTCGGCAGTAGTACGCTCGGTGCTCTGTCTGGCCTTCTTCACACCATGAACCGAGTTCATCATTGACACTCTTTTGAAAGCTCTACAGTCGGTCTCCTTCCGTCCCGGTACATAAAACGGCTCCTTTCCGCCGTAGAATGTTCCTCCGTCGGACGCTTCCGTTTCTCATCGTCGCCAGCCTCTGCAGCTTCTTCCTCTTCGCGGTCTTGTCCAACGGCGGGCTGTCATGGAGCACACTACCCCAGGCGATTGGCTTTGGAGAGAAATATGGACCGACGGAGGAACAGATTGCCAGCGGAGAGAACATCCTACCCGACCTGCGAGTCTCGAGCCCCCGGCCGAACTTTTCGGGCTTCCATGAGCCGAAGATCGAGAACCAGAGTCCGTATGGGGTGGGGGAGACGAAGCCGCCGGGCAGCAATTACACCAAGTGCCTGGTCATTCCGCGGACGAAGACGGAGGACACAAGCTGGATTGAGAAGGAGCTCGGAGATATGATGGAGTCGGGGCTCTTGCAGACGGCGGTCTACACGGTCAACGACAAGACGGCGAAGCTGCACCCGCCCAAGAACAAGGGCCACGAAGTCATGGTGTACTTGTCGTACATCATCGACAACTACGAGGACCTCGCGGACGTGAGTCTGTTCATGCATGCCCACCAGTTCACGTGGCACAACAACGAATTGCTGGAGAGGGACGCTGCGCAGATGGTGCGGCACTTGAGCCCGGAGAGAGTGACGCGGGAAGGGTACATGAACTTGCGGTGCCACTGGGATCCGGGGTGTCCGGAATGGCTTCATCCGGGCGCGACGGTCCGGAATGTGGACAAGCAGGAGGAAGTCCTGCTGGCGGAGTCGTGGTCCCAACTCTTCCCTCTGGATGCCATCCCGACCGTGCTGGCCCAGCCGTGTTGCGCCCAATTCGCCGTCTCCCGCGATCGCATCCTCAAGACCAACAAGATGCGCTACATCTACATGCGCGATTGGCTCATCAAGACCGAACTGTCGGATTACCTCTCCGGCCGCATCTTTGAGTACATCTGGCAGTTCATCTTCAACAAGGCCCCCATTCACTGCCCGAGTATGTCGGCCTGCTATTGCGACGGATATGGGCTTTGTTTCGGCACTCAAGAAAAGTTTGAGAGGTGGTTTGAGCTTCGATTCCAGCAGGACGAATTCAAGGAGAAGTTGCGCGTGTGGCAGGAGAAGGCCGATCTGATCGACGAATGGCGGAAAGACGCCAAAGAAGGAAAGATGGTGGAAGAGGCCATGCTAGAAGTCCCGGAAGTGGGCAGGGATAAAGAATATCGACAGAATATCAAAGAATTGCAAGAAGAGCTGGACAAGAGCAAGCAGGATGCTCTCGAGCTGGGCAAGGATCCAAAACAGCGCGCGAGAGAGTCGGATCGGCAATGGAAAGCGGGTGATGGATTCTGAGGAAGGTCCACTGAGAGTGCGTGCTACTTGCAACCCGACCTGAGTGGATTCACAAGACTAGTGCTTTGCTGGAGTGAGCTTCACATGCAGCGATCCCTTGAACCACACCGCGTATGCCTTCTGCTCCTCCATCCAATCGCCCCTATTCTGCTCCCGGTCGAGTTCCAGATCAAAGCTATACAACACTTTGGCCAAAATGAGTCGCATGTCTGCGTACGCCAGATTCTTCCCGATGCAATTTCGATTCCCGGCAGCGAAAGGCTGAAAGGCGCCTTTGTTGTCATCAGCAAACTCGGGAGGGGCGTCGGAGAGCCATCGCTCGGGTACAAAGTCATTCGGACGATGGAAGTTCGATTCAAGGTAGCCGGCCGCGTAGGAGTGACCATGGATTACGGTCTGGGACGACGCGGGGCTGTTAGCCTTGCAATTCGATGTGGTGACGGGAGAGCAACGTACTCCTTCTGGTAGATATTTGCCATTGATTGCACCGCCTCCCGCTGGGACTACGCGCTGAGCTGGGTCCGGCACTGGAGAGTACATTCTCATGGTCTCGTCGAGGACGGCGAGCATGTAGCTGAGACGATTGACAGAGAAGAGATCTGTAAGCTGGTCAGACAGACACCACATACTTTCTCGGCGTAGGAGGTTCGCCAGGACAAACCTATATCGTCGCTAGACTTGAATGCCGATCTGATCTCCTGCTGCAGCTTTTCCATCGCGGCGGGGTTGTTGAGTAACAACCACGTCGTTCCACTCAGTGTTGTAGCGCTCGTCTCGGCACCTCCTAGGACTAGGACACTGGTATTGTTGACCATCTAGGCGGACGGTAAGCATCGGCATACCTCAAACAATTGAAAGTGATGGCTTTCACGTATCGGTTTGCTTACTTCATCAAGCGACATTCCCTCTCCAGTCTTGTTGTCGTCCGCTGACTTGATGAGAACGCGATCGAAAAAGTCTCCACGAGGCTCGCCGCCGTATTGGGCCCTCCTCTTGGTCTTCTCGGTGGAGAGAGAGTAATTCTTCATGCGCTGCTCGACCACCTTCTGGTCCAGCAGGTAGGTCTTGAGGCGATCCAGATGCTGCAAGGTACGTCAATTGGGCAGGTCTTCCCTCTCCAGACTGTGAATTAGGTCTGCTTACCCAGCGCGAGAGGATGCTCCCTTGCAAGACGTATTTGACATTGGCGAGGATGGCCGGGATCCAGTCGTGCGTCGAGCGGTTTCGTACTCCATCGAATGACCCTCCCCATGCAAGATCTCCAATCACGTCAAAGACCGTGCGAGTGTACCAGTCGACAATGTCGGTGCTCTGCCCGGTCCGCGCGACCTCCTGCAAGCGCTCGACGAGCAAGTCTACGTACTGCTTGATCCGTGGCTCCTGATCCCGAAGTCCCCTTTCCGAAAAGGCATGCGCCAACAGCCGGCGGAATCTCGCGTGATGGTCCTTGGGCGCATTCAGAATGCTATAGGATCCGTTCGGAGGCATCGGTGTGCGACGCTTGGGGAATTCCGGGTTTCTCGCGGCCCATACATCTTTCCAGATCTGAGCATCGGCGTAGCTGAGCTCGTTGGGAGAGAGGCGGACGACAGGGCCGTGCTCCTGGTGCAGGCGTAAGATCTGGCGGTTCGCGGTGCCCCTCCAGGTATGGTAGTCAAGTGGGATACTGCTGAGCGTCCATGAGAGTGGGCCGGGATATGAGCGAAGTGGGTGGAAGAGGATATTATATGCGGCTCGTGATAAGATATATACAATCAGAGTAACAAAGCCTAGCAGAGAGAAGATGGTAGAGAGGCGGAGTACGTTTCGCACTGCATCAGTGTTGGTATCAGCTGCCATGATGGCCATTGCGAGAGTTGTTGTGAGAAGGAAAGGTATTGACGAGAGAAAGGGAAAGAGAGAAGGTGTGTTATATGTGCAGGCGGATTTCGCATTTCTCGTAACTCAGACTAGCTCCGTCCAACGTTTTCCTGTATAGGATAACGATGAAATGTGGCGGCGAGGCAGGAAGTGGCAACCCGAGTGTTGACATGCCTTGACTTTCTCCGTCAGCAGGAGAATTGAAGGATGCGCGAGAGGAAGAGGAGCACATGTCGGCCTCGCTTGCAACTCCACACTTCCTCGCAGCGAGGGTGATGGTCATGTGACCTCATACTTCAAAAGGTACTTTGGGTGCAGGCCACTGCCCTCCACTCTCACCTGCCATCACCATCGAGTAGCGAAGATCTCCAAGACCGCCACAATGGCGACCATACGCCCAATGAACGCGATGGATCTCCTCAACTTCAATCCTTGCAACCTCGACCATCTCACAGAAACGTACAACATCGGCTTCTACCTCGAATACTTCACCAAATGGCCCCGCCTCTGCAAAGTAATCGAGGGACCAACCGGACAGATCGAAGCTTACAGTACGTACGGGAGAAAAACCTCCAGACAAGAGGAGCACGAGCGAGATTTCCTTTCCTGATCAATCGTCCGTCAAGTTTTTTAGTCATGGGCAAAGTCGAATCCTCGCCCTTTCCCGCCCCCGTCGAGCCCTACGACCCGGGCCTGACGATCTATCGCAAGAAATTCCCAAATTACCTGCCCTGGCATGCGCACATCACCTGTCTCACTGTCTCTCCGGCCGCTCGACGCCTCGGCTACGCAACGAAGCTATCCGAAGCGGTCGAGAGAGTCGGTGATGACGAAAACGCCTGGTTCGTGGACCTGTTCGTGCGAGTGGAGAACGAGGCCGCGATCAAGCTCTACAAGAAGATGGGGTGAGTTCTGCTGGATTTTCTGTTCACCACGCTCGCCAGCAGTGTATCCCTGCTGCTGCTGCTGCTGCTTGTCGCGGGGAGATGTAACGTGAATACTGACTACTCCATCTGCGATTTAGATACTCCGTCTACCGGAGAATCACGGATTATTACAATGACGGCAGCGATGCGTATGATATGCGCAAGCCGTTAAGCAGGGACAAGCAACGCAAGACGGTGAGGGCTAATGGGGAGAGTATCAAAGTCGACCCGTCAGAGGTCTGGTGAAGTCACTTTGATGGCTAAATCGGGAAACTTGGCTCTGACGGTATTGTCGACCCTATGATAATGCAAGCATGCACGTGGCACGCTACTGCAAGCGGCTACTGCTGCACAAGCACCCAAACACCAATGTCCACATGGAGAAGACCGGCAGCAGGTGACGGTGAGATGCCAAGTGCACAACAAGGATGGAACCGGGCCGCGCAGGAAATCTGACAGTCATCAAGAAGATTCGTCACCATGAGCCACTGCGTATGCGCAAAGTATGATCGCTTCTGTTGATGTTTACACGTTTTTTATACGCGAGCCATAGCATGAGAAAGCGTAACAGCACACAGTTGCCTGTTCAGCCAGCTCCTCGCGCACTAAGCCTGACAAGCCATCCTCTACGTCCTCCTCAATGCTGAATGACTCGTCCCCCCTCTGATGCAGAATTCCTCTACTTTCACGCCAGCAGTACTGTAAGACCGCCTTTATGTCCAGTAGCATTCAAAACAGAACGCATTACCGATGCCCCCCAAACACCATTGCCGCCTGTGTCGCTATGCAGAAAGTGGCCCGCAAAGAAAGCCGTACTCCCATTCGGTCTTGCGCATGCCGCATCCAGCCGGCGCTTTTCAACCTTTGCACCGCAAAATCTTTGCTCATGGCCTTCTGCAGCCTGTCGTGCCGCGCGAACTGATTGCCACCGAAACAAGCCCGATGCCCCATCTTTACTGTCTGTTGCTCGCCGCTGCCGCCGCTGCTCCGCCTGCTGCGGTCGGATTCACAAAGTCATCAAAACACGCGAAAGAAAGCAGAACAGACTTACCAAGATGATGCCCTCACTTCTCAGTTGGTGGAGACTGCGTCTGTCCTTGCGGAGAGCCAGTCAGCTTGCCGCCCATCCAGCTCGTCAGACCACCTTCCGGGTGAGGAGCCCTCATCCTGCCGAATCCAAGGTCGAGGTCGTTGATAATCTTCAGTGCGTTGCGGCACCGCAAGTGAGGAAGTGGCGCCTTGGCTTCTTGTAGACCAGCAATGGGCTCGAGGGTGCCGCGCACTTCCTCTTCTTTGTGCTCTCCCGGCATCGGCAAGAGGTTCTGAAGCATTTCGTATGCGGCGAGTGTAAAGCCGAACTGAGGGGATGACCGCACCACACGAGCCGGTCCTCCTTTCCAGAACGCCTTGAAACCTTCTTCCTTGAACACTTTCTGGGCACAATCGCGCAAGCTGGTGTACGAGGTGTCACCTTTACGCGCCTCGACCTGGAGACGAGTTTTGATGACATCGCATGGAGTTGTGAGGTATGCAGCAGGCATACCCGCAATGGCACCAGCAGTCAGAAGTTGGACAACACCGAGCTTCTTGGTTGGCGATTCGCCAAAGAGGCCCTTCTTCAAATGGCTGTAGGTGGGGAAGTAGATTGCAGAAAAGGGGACGTCACGCAACAGGCATGCCGATGCACCCTTGTAGAGACCGCTGAGACCAAGATGGCGCACGATCCAGAGGGCGGTGCGTTTCTTAAGCTGCTCCCCCTCTTGAGCGGCGGCACGGATGGCCTCACCCTGAACCTGTAACCGAATCTTGACGATCTCGAGCGGGTTGGTGAAGATGACCTGGCACCCACCAGCCGATCCACCTGCAAGCATCTCTGCCCAGAACGGAATGTTGCCGGTCTTGACATCGGTAAACTTGCCGCGAACCAGATCATTGACTGTCAATTTGATAGCCTTCTCGGGCGCGACACCAACCAGCTGGGGAAGAACACCGGAGTAAAGGCCGCGCAACCCTTCGTTCCTGAAGACCTTCTGAGCGCAGTCAAAGCTGTTCTTGTACAGACGCTGTCCCACTGATGAGGATCGCTGATTCTGCATTCGCGTTTTGACAAGGTCAATGGGATAGACCATGAAAGCGCCGAAGGCACCTGCCAGAGAACCAAGCGCGAAGTGATGCACCGAAGTGAGGATATTATGCAGGACGCCAGACGACTTGGCAACGGCCTTTGTGGCAATGTCGCCTACACCACTGAGCGGTTGACCATCTCCGTTGGGTCCTGAATGCCAGCTTGCGTCCAGCACACGAGCGAAATCGGTAATGCCCAGTCGTCCTGACGGCTGATCGAGCGAGGCGAAGTGAAAGAGAATGTCCACCTCCATGGGCGTGAATTGGGAGAAGCGGGTGATTCGCTGGGCTTCGTTGAGGAAGTCCACCCGAGTGATCTTGCCATCACCCGACTTGCCGATAGCATGTCGAATGATGGACTCGACCAGATCCATCTCACGAATCACATTCTGGAACGCCCGGACATTCGCATACGATATCCGCGAGCCTGGGCTGATGTTGCAGAGTGTGGGCAAATTGGCGAGCAAGTGATCTGACAGCTTGTGAGATGCCGTCTCCACAATGATGCGCTGGAACTCCTCGGGCTCAATGTAGCCGTCGCCATCCTTGTCAAAGTGCAGGAAAGCCTGCCGAACTCGTTCTCCTTGCAGGCCCCTTAACATCTGCGCGAACTGCGGGTATGTCATCGAATGGCGGTGCCGCTTGCCGCCCAGGTATAGCTTTGCCCAGTCGCTGTCCCAATTGAAGGGAATGGTGTCGCTGGTCTTATTGCGCGCATAGACTTCCTTGAACGTGTTGAAGTCCACGACTCCATTGTTCGGATCGGCGAAGAGGCGAAAGGCGATCTCGTATTCGGCATCAGGTTTCATGAGCAGGTTGTTGAAGACGGACCAGTCTTGCAGCGTGACGCAATTCTTCTGGTTGCGATCCGCAATCTGGAAGAGGAGGGCGTATTGCTCGCGCTTGATCTTGTGCTATCATCTCGTCAGCTTGCATCCGAGCCGTGCAGACCATTGGTGGTATTTGTTCTTGTTGTGCAGTACTTGACTGTGAGAAGCCGTGGAGGAGACTCACATAATCTTCACCTTCCGGTGCAACGGCATCAATGAATTCTTTCTCGCCCATGTAGTACTCGCCGGTCTCCGCGTCCTTGATGGCGTGTGCGCGGAATTCCGAGCGTGTCTGCTGCGAGGTCTGCGCAGCATCGTCTTCGACTCCCACCAGACTCTCTTTGACGCCGTCCTTGACCTTCTCCATCTTCTCTTTGACCTGTTCCATGATTCGAAGTTTATGGCACTGCAGCTTTGCGTGCTGCAGCGGTCGGCGGCAGGACGCGTCTAGTGTGGTTGAACCAACGCCGAGGGCCGGTGGGCGAAGGGCGCAGATGGATTAGAAGAGAAGTTTGCGAGGAATGCGTCGAGCGCCAGTCGCTTGTGGTGACTGAATGGAGACAGCTGCCACGATGAAGCTGGAACAATTGCGAGGCTGCGTTTAGGTGCTTCGTGGTCCGTGGACGCACGGACGGGAGACTGGGGGTTTCAACGGCGCGATCCGCTTTTCGGCGGCCGCTAGAGTTCTCCGATGGCCAAAGCGCCGTGGAGAAGACGGGATAGTGTGTCTAAAGGATGAGTGATGGTGGCAGCGGAGGAAGTAGATAGGGGATGCGCCGCGAGAAGCGTTGAGTTGTTGGAACTCACAGTCCAAAAAAAAAGTTAACGAGGTACGCGACAAGGAGCCGCGGCGTCGGCGTCTGCCCCTGGCTGCCGACCACCCCTATGCAACTCGTACAAATCCTCGATTGCGAGTAGGCTCACCTCGCTAAATTAATGAGGATGTTATTGAGCATCCCGCATCAGATTAATCCACTATAGAACAGACCGCCCCGGCCGCGAATTATTGACGACTCTACCATGTGCAGATATTCTACGCTGACCCTTCAGCTCTTCTATACATGCCTGAAGCGCAGTTACAGGGCCATAACAGATTAAATGTACAACACCTTGCACGCCCAAAGAACGGTCTGGTGCGACGAGTACAATTGCTGTCGCCTCTGGAAGAAGACACAGTCTGCGTGGCCTCAGCCCAGCCCAGTAATAGGTATCCACGAACCAATCATCCCACTCGTTCGATATTCAGCGCAAATTTCACCTGAGCAGAAGTCATCCAGAGCACTTGCAAATGTATTGTCCTGTCTTTTGGCACAGCTTGGTGTAGAAGTCGAAAGCCGCTCATCTCAAGTATTTAGGTAACGGGGACAGAGAGAGGCTTGAGAGGGTCGGGCCAGCTTGCGGAGGTGCGCGTCACGTGAGCTCAATTCGGCACATGAACGACGATGAGGTGAGGTCGAAATAGAGTAGGGCCATGGTGCTTCCCTCGATCTGCTGCAAGCTAGATTTCCTGAACACTGCGTTGCTTTCGTTCCTGAATGCCGACGAGCCTTGCCACTGGGGCGTTCAATTGAGGCCGAGAAATACTCTTTGGGGCCGGAATCAATTCGCGAGACATTTGCGACAACTGCCGTTCACATATCAGTGGCCGCGAGACTCGTTTTGTAGATGTATTATCGCTAGGAAAGATCGAGTTCTTTCGGCGTTGAAATCTGAACCGGGAAGCGGGAGCGTAGCGCGATATGGGAGGTCTGTGCATGCCGGCATGTCCTATCGACCGACCAACCATCGCCCTTCTGCTGCCTCTCCTACTCGCCACGCCTCAACACACTCGGGCATCCATCTCCTTCGTCGCGCAATAACAAGCACATGCATCCCATTCACCCTCGTGCGTCTGCTCGATGAGTGAATGCTAGACGATTTCTCGCGCGCGTCGATCCCTGTGCTGGCGCGTTCTTCTCTCGCTGCGACCAAGCAACGAAGCTTCGTTTCTCACCACCGCTGCACCCTGACGACCGCTGCCTGTTGTCATCCTCATCAACGCCCCGTTTTTCTCAAGTGACACATGGCCGGCCGTGGATACAAAAGGAAGCTCGAAGACTTCGATCCGAACAAGTAAGAATCCTGAGGGTTGCTGCGCTTGACAAGCTCCTCATTGTGCTGATTGATCATGCTATACAGATCCGATAGCGACGACCTCGACTACGGAGCGGAGGAATCAGCACCACGTGCGCGCCCTTCTGGGCGTTCACGGAAATCGAACAAGTCTTCTCCCAAGAAGCCCTCCAAGCGACGCCGCGAGCGATACAACGATAGCGATATCGAACCCGACAGCGGCGCCGAGGACAGCGTTGAAGAAGACTCCTTCGCCGAATCGAGTGCCGAAGAAGAGCCCGTAGAGCGCAATCCGAGGACGGGCAGAGGAGTGCGATCGGCGGCCAAGAAGCCTGTGAAGTATGAGGAGAGTGACGAGGAAGAGGAGATCTTAGACAGCGAAAGTGACGGCGACGAACTGCAGCCTAGGCCGGTGAAGAACCGCCGCACTGGACGGGTCGCGCCTGAAAAATCACTTGTCGTGAAACTAAAAGTACCAACACTCGCCATGAACCACGCACGCCCTTCTCGGACCCGTGCAGGCAGTAGAGGCCTGAAACGCGAACCGACACCTCAGGCAGTGGGTGCCGCTGGCTCTCGAAGAAGTAGTCGACTCTCACATGACGAACAGCGCGATCTAGTCGCGCTCACAGACTCGGGCAAGCACGAGGTAATTACAAGAGCCGGAACAAGCACTCCAGAGCCAGAAGGCAGCGGCAGGCCTACACGCAGTAGTAAAGGGCTTAAGAAGCCGCCAAGTGTAGTCTTTGAGGCGTCTCAGGAGGGCTCCTTCGTTGACCCAGAAGGCATTCAGCAGACCGCGGAAGGCGAAGAGTTCTTTTCTCAACTTCAACAAGCTGCGGGAACGGACGACCCAGCGAAGCAGATCTCGCCAACGTCTCCCGCCTCCGAAGGCCAAGATGAGGACATACGCATGAGCTACGAAGAAGAGGAGGCAGTTGTACAGGAGTCACAGCCTGACCCGGAAGACGTAGAAGAGGACGAGGAGCCTATTTCGAAAGGCGGACGGACGCTCAGAGGGCGACGCAAGTCCTCCACGCCACCTGCTTCGCAACCCATCAACAAGGGCCGCTCTCTGAGAAATCGCAAGACTGTTGCGGAGCAGAGCAGCGACTTCGAGCCTGACGCGGAAGGTGATGCAGATGCGGAGGGAGACATGTCTGACTCGGACGATGACCACCTCAAGCCTCCGAGGGGCAGAAGTAGCGCAGAAGCCAGCTCTCAAAGTGGCAGACGCTCTGGCAGGCCCACCCGTAAGACAGCCTCGCAGCGAAGCCGCTCCCGACGCTCACCAGACGAAGACGACGAATTGGACCGCGAGGAGATTGCAGACGAGGCGGCAGATCTCGAGGAGGACAATCGTCGCAATCGGCGTCCAAGACGACGCCCGCCCAGACAGGAGGCTCGAATCACCTTCGAGCCGAATCTGCGCAGTCGGGGAAACAGACCGGACTATCGAATACTCAGGCCCGAGTTGGCTTTTCCTGTGGACGACGATGATGCCCCAACTGCTGTTGCCATAACGCCCCAAAGGACCCGCCGTGGAGGAGGGTCCTCTCACGCGTATCGCAGCTTATTTTCTACCTTTGGCCCTTTCGGTGGCGCAGGGGGTCCTCCACCGGTTCTGGGTGGTCCAGACGGGGCAGGCGCAACTGGTGGCGTCGATTCAGACAGCAGTGACGAGGAAACATCTGGCCGAAATGGTCAACAGGTTGGCGGCGGCGTAGGCATGACGCCTACATCAGCTTTCCCCAAGCCTTATGCACCACAAGCACTCAACAGCGACCCCATCCAAGGACCTAGCGGTGGTGCGCCTGGTCTCGGCAAGATCAAAGATAAGAGAGCACTCGCAGATGCCGACCCGCTTGGAGTTGATCCCAATGTCTCATTCGACGGTGTCGGTGGACTCGACAATCATATCAATCAACTCAAGGAAATGGTAACGCTACCTTTGCTATATCCTGAAGTCTTTCAGCAGTTCCACGTCACACCACCTCGTGGTGTTCTTTTTCATGGACCTCCAGGCACGGGAAAAACGTTGCTAGCACGCGCTCTAGCCTCTAGTGTCAGCTCACAAGGCCAAAAAGTCACTTTTTACATGCGCAAAGGAGCCGATGCGCTTAGCAAGTGGGTTGGCGAGGCCGAGAAGCAGCTTCGTTTGCTCTTTGAAGAAGCACGCAAGAATCAGCCCAGCATCATCTTCTTCGATGAGATTGATGGTCTTGCTCCCGTCCGCTCCAGCAAACAAGAACAGATCCATGCTTCTATCGTGGCAACTCTTTTAGCATTGATGGATGGCATGGATGGTAGAGGACAAGTAATCGTAATCGGAGCTACTAACCGCCCAGATTCAGTCGATCCTGCGCTGCGGCGGCCTGGCAGGTTCGATCGAGAATTCTACTTTCCACTGCCTGATCAGAATGCAAGACGCAAAATTCTGGACATCCACACTAAGGGTTGGGATCCTCCGCTCAAACCCCAGTTCAAAGAGCAACTCGCAGAATTGACGCGAGGCTATGGTGGTGCCGATCTTCGTGCTTTGTGCACTGAAGCGGCCTTGAACGCCGTCCAAGGAACATATCCTCAGATCTATTCCAGTGACAAGAAGTTGCTCATTGACCCCAGCCAAATCAAGGTTTTGGCGAAGGACTTCATGCTTTCGGTCAACAAGATCGTCCCATCTTCAGAGCGATCCGCATCGTCGGGTGCTGCACCGCTGAAGAAGGAGATTGAGCCTTTGCTGAGGAAGGCATTGACCGAAATCACCAGTCGACTTGACCAGGCCATTCCCAGGAAGCGCAAGGCTACTGCTCTGGAGGAGGCTATGTATGACGATCGAGACGATGAATTGGGCTTTGAGAAGGAGAACATGGAACGCAACTTCGAAGCCTCGCGCATTTTCCGGCCAAGACTCTTGATTCGAGGATTTGAAGGCATGGGACAACAGTACCTTGGTGCCGCGCTGCTAAGCAAATTTGAGGGATTGCATGTGCAGAACTTCGACTTGGCTACTTTGATGAAGGACTCAACTCGGGTAAGAGATCGAAGCTCGAATCTGTGTTCACGGGCGTAGGCTAACCTCCTCGCAGTCTACAGAAGCCGCCATAGTGCAGCTATTTGAAGAAGTCAAAAGGCACAAGCCCAGCGTCATCTACATTCCTAACGTCAATGTCTGGTACGACACACTGACTGATTCGACCAAGAGGACTTTTGTCGGCCTGCTACGCAGCTTGTCACCCACTGAACCAGTGCTCCTACTGGGTATCATGGAAGATCGTTCCAATCCGGACAAAGACATGCTACACGACCTATTTGGCTATTCCAAGAAGAACCAATATCTACTCGTCCGTCCTGAAGCAGATGCGCGAACCGAGTTCTTCAAGGCAGTCATCGAATTCATACGATTGGCACCAGCAGAATTTCCCGCGTCTACGAGGAAGAAGCGGAAACTCGCGGATCTCCCGGTCGCCCCACCGCCTCCAGAGCCAGAAGGTCCCAGCAAAGCGGAGCTAAAAGCGCAGAAGAAGAAGGATCACCAGACGTTGAATCACTTGAAGCTTCACATCCAGAAGGTCATGGACCAAATCAAACTGAAATATCGATCCTTCAGAACTCCGCCTGTTGACGACGCTACCATCGCGTACCTGTTTGATGAGGAAGACCCGCGAGTGCTTACCACGGACCTGACTGAAGAACAACGCGAACAGCAGCACCTCTTTCGTCCGTATGAAAAGGACAAGGATCGCCGTGGAGTACCAGGTCTTCGCGAGGTTGCTTCAGGCAAGTTCTATTACAATCTCGAGATCGTGACCATAGAGAAGCGCCTGTCCAACGGATATTACAAGCGACCGAAAGACTTCACTGCGGACATCAGGCGGTTATCAAAGGATGCTCATACTTTGGGCGACACCAATCGGGTTATGAAAGCAAACGAGATGTTGACGAACGTCGAAGTCGACATGAACGATCTTGAATCGCAGCAGCCTGCTCTGGCCGCCGAGTGCCAAGCAGTCTACGAGCGTGAGAAGCAGCGCGCTCTCCGGCAAGCGGAGAAGGCGCGAGAGGCTCAAGACCGAGGCGAGGAAGTCCCAAAGGTCGTTCCGAACGTCCCATTCGTCCAAACGTCGAAGACAACCACGGAAAGCTCAGGTCCGGTTATGCTAGGGCAGGAGGTCCCAGGAAAACTTATGTTCCCAATTACGCCTAATCAACTCGGCGGTCCCAGTCCTGATTCCAATCACTGGAGTACAACGCAGACAAACGGAAGCCATCCATCCAATCACACAAATGGCTCCAATGGTCCTTCGCACGCGCAGGAAGATTCGGAAATGTTCGACCACCAAGACGATACTCATGACGGCAGTCCGGAGCACTCTGGCTTCTCCCAGTCCCTCTCGCAGAGCCAGCCTGCCAGTCAACCAGCAAGTCAAGGCCCAAGCCAAGGTTTCTTCTCGCAGAGATCGGCGCACTCCACTCAGCCAGATCAGTACCAGAACAGCGATTCAACTACCAATTCAGATCACAAATCGAGCGATCGGAGCAGTGGTGGCTTTTCCGGCAACGATGGTTCTTCTGGAGATACTCACAGCTCCAATGGCATCGGGCCGCCAGGACATCCAGACTTTTCTTCAATGGCTGCACCAAGGGGCGGCAGTCAGCTCCCAAGTACGCAAGAACCCTCCGTGGCCGGATCGCAGCCCAACTCCTCGGGGTCACAGCTGTTCGACGATTCACCAAACTCGCAACGAACAGCGCCGCCTCATCGTCAGAGCCTGCGTACCTCAAATATCATGGGTCTGTTGAACAACGACGAAGATGACGAGGAGGAGGAGATGACGAAGTCGAAGGAGCCGTACCTGATCGTCGATGAGATAAAGCTCGGCGAACTCCACGGAGAACTAGTTTCGCGTAGCAGCGGCCTGTCGTTGGAGCAGCTCGAACAGGTCAACGCAGCTCTGATGGACGTCGTTTGGCGAACGAAGGACAATTGGAACCGCAACCAAGTCTGGGCGAAGGTACAGGAAGCGTTCAACGAAACGGTCGAGGACATTGAGTCGTGCCAGGGCGTGATGGGTCCAAGCCAGGAAGAGTCGTAGGGTTGGAGAATTGCAAAGTCGATGGAATAGGCGCAGGAGTTGTAAAGTAGCATTGCGCCGCTTGTGCTTCAGATTGTATAGTCCGGAAGATGCCAAGGACGATGCTGAACCCATTTTCGAGATCTGTTTCCTTCGCTCACATGAAAGCATGGCTCCGTCATGGTTATGGGTCTCCCAATTGAGAAGCTCGAGTGGGTAGGGGTGTGTATGTACCTGGCAAATGGCGAGGTCACATGAGCGCAACATGCCCGAGACGAGGACGAGTACGGTCCGGGCTTCAAACCACCCCGCCGCGTCCTCCAACCCTGTTCAAGCGTGAGAATGCCTTTGACAGACCTCGTATCCGTCATCCCACCCGATATCGAAGACGAGCCCGAAGACATCTTCGCCGCTGCTTCTGGCCTCTTCTTCAACGACTTTGCAAACCAGCATGGCGGCGAACGCAGCACAATCCTGTATAAGAGCAAGAAATTTGGCAACATCGAGCTGAGAACGGCGGATCCCGAGCGCGAGCACGACAGAAAGCTTTTCGCTCACTACTTATGGAACGCGGGCATAAAGCTGGCAGAACTGATTAGCGGGGATAAGGAGGAGTGGACTGTGAGGGATGAGAAAGTCCTGGAGCTGGGCGCAGGTGTGGATAATGATTATTCTGCAGGTGAAAGAGCTGGCTGGCTGATGGTGGTTGGTGAACAGGTGTTGGCCTAGATGGAATCATTGCGACTTTGGCAGGTGCCCGAGAGGTGAGACCGCCGGAATGGCTGTCTGGGCCGGAAGCACGAGGCGAGGCGTTAACGGGAGGGACAGGTCGTGATCTCGGACTATCCCGCCAATGCCTTGCTCGACAACATCTTGAGAAACGCAGAGGGAGCTGTTCCGCAGAGTGCAAGGTCTCGCTACCGGATAGAGGGCTATGAGTGGGGGGATGATACTTCTCCCTTTGCTTCTTCTAATGCACATTCATTCGGCCGGATCTTGGCGGCAGACTGCTTTTGGATGCCTCACGAGCATGAGAATCTGGTCAAGTCGATGCTGCATTTCCTGGACTGGTCGCATAAAGCGCGTGTCTTCGTCGTCGCTGGCTTTCACACTGGCCGCGCAAAGGTGAGGCTCTCGCTCCCTCGGAGCGACAATGCGATACTGACACCAGGAACAGCTGGCAGGCTTCTTCGACGAAGCTACATTGCAGGGTCTCGCTATCGAGGAAATCTATGAGGAGAATGCCGAGGGCGACAGACGAGAATGGCAAAAGGAACGAGACAATGGCCTTGAAAACGTCACGGAACGCAAGAGGTGGCTCGTCATCGCTATCTTGGGGCGACAAGCTTCTTGATTTGGGAACGAGTCCGTTGTGCTGCATATCCGAGCACACTCGCTGCGTCTGCGTAGCACCTTACACTCGAAAGACTGCTAATAGCGATTGGAAGATGCTGCTGAAGACCCCTTGAATGTTGCAAATCTGACGACTTCGATCATTGGTAGTGCCCTATTCGCTCAGCAATACTATCAAGACATGCCAGCTCTTCGGTCCGTCGCCTCCCGCAGGATGCTAGAGTGGTTACAGCAAGTTTTGTTTGCTGAGCGGGCGAGTGTCGCGCCTACGTAGCCAGCGTACCGCAGCCCGGTCCTCCATCAGATCTGGGAAATGCAAGCACTACGCCATCATAAGTGCAGCTTTTTTCTCTACCACTTGAGCCTCGAACGGGAACCATCTTCACTTCTCTCCGACCTGATACCGCCCCGGAGATGTCGTCAAAGCTGTCAACAACCGTACGGGTCCGCGGCTGCGAAGCCCTAGCGCGGAAGCTATACCATCACTGTACTGAAGTCCACCGAACGACTGACAGTAGAGATTGTGAGCTGATGTCACTTCGCAGGCCGCGACTCTAGAAGTCCCTATAACGCCCTCACTGCTAACCTTGGAAAAATCCGCAACGAGCTTGGGCAGATCGACGAGCTGACCAGCTTCCCATATGGATCAGATTTGAAGCTGGTACCTTCTGTTTTGCGATGCCACACTGCTTTGGAAAAGCTGGAGGTAGCCCTGGTATCTTACAAGTGCAACAACCAAGCCACGGCCGACCCGGACGCCGTCTCGTCATTCAAGTCCATACTCGAAAGCATCGACTTCGAGCTCGTGGCCTACGTAGCGGCAGAAACCCCAAACAAATGGTGTGGCTGTACACTGAATCGTTCACCCAGTCAGTCTTCCTCAAGCGCGTGGTCTGTCAACAACGAGCCTTCCAGCACTTCGTCCCAGGTAGAATGCCGAAATGACTGGAGAGAAGTCTGCAACGGAGCAACCACCCAGCTTCAGCAATCGCCATTGAGTCTTAGGAGCTTAGCATCTACTCCAAGCTGGAAGTCGCATTTTCTAGAGCTTGACCCACTTTCTGTGCCCTTGAGCGATGCTACAAGGCTGATTCTGGGTGCAAATGAGCCCAACATCACTGTGGCGGTCGCCTGTGCGGATGCCTTATGCATGTCCGGTATGGCGAACGATAAGGACCCTCCTCTACCTTGTCTCTCTTCCGTGGAAGTATTGGAGCCTTCTGAGAAACTTGATGGCGATGTGTCGCTACAACGAGACTCCGTCACGCTCGACCGCAATTTGTTCGCTAAAGCCGACAGGCGTGACGACGCAACGGACCTCGAGTTTCAAAATCATCGGCGCGAAGCTGCTACTGGACTAATGGCAAGAGACGGCACCGGCGACGCGGATGCGTCCGTCCAAGAAAGCCTCTTCGGAGATGCTTCTGCTACATCGACCAAAGCAAACCTGGAACCTCGTCATGAAGAGCCGGCGAATACCGATTGCGCCCAGCCCGTGATCAAGTACTTGGATCTGACGCTTCAGGTCTCGAGACCGTCGACTGCCTCTGCCGGCGACTCGGATGATCTGTATTCTGCAACTCCAACTCCAAAAGCCCAGCACGATTGGATGGCACCGTCCTTTTTGCCCCAACCACTGCATTTTGCAGAGAAACACCAGATTCGAAGTATTAGTGTTGGCGCAGGTGAAAGTCTCCGGACAACGCCACATGAGAACGAAAGCGAGCCTCCATCGGGAATTACTGAACCAGCCCGCTGTACGCAGAGTCAAGATCTTGAAGGCTTGCAGGGTTGCGACCGTGCAGGCAGCCTGATGAAATCCAACTCTTGCTGCGCTTTAGGTCAGGATGGCGAAGCAACGGACCAGGGCGAGGTTCGAGAACGCGAGCCCTTGCCCAAAGTACCGCCGCAGCCTCCACCTCCTCGATATAGCAGGTTGAGTAGACCACCCGCTTGCGCCCCTTCTTCTACATCGACGGAAAGACGAAGGAGCATGGAGACTTCTGGCGCCGGACTGCCAGCTGTACCCGAGAAGAGCCCCGTGCAGTCGAGTCCGCATGTATCACAGTGGGTTCCTAGGAAGAGCGTGGATGAGGTCTTGAGTGACAGGGCCGACGAGCCTGCCGTACAAAGGTGTCGTGAGAGATTCATTGAATCGCCCGAATTTGTTGGGTATCTATCGTTTTACGGGCCAGAAGGGATCGATGGGGTGACATCAACGTGCCTCCTGGACTCGGAACGGATCTTGTTGATAGTGCATTTCTGGAACCATTGCCACTGGGCCCAGGCCGAAAGACATCTAATAGGGCACCTCGAAAGCCTCAACGCCCGGTCCGAGGACGCTTCCTTGCGGCGAGTGCAGCATTTGCTCGCTGTCTGCGCGAGCTTCCAAGGCCATTGGGACGAGGCCCTCGATCGCTTCATGAAAGTGCTGCGAGCCCCGATCACGGATTTATTCGATCTGGACGACGGAGATTGTGCGGCCGCGTACTGGTTGGGGGACCTCTTTGCCATGCAAAACCGAAGAGCAGACGCTGTTCTGGCCTATGCTATCGCTGAACGAGGCTCACTCTTTGGGAGTGCCGAGCCTACAGCGCAGATTATTGGCGCCGAGCAGACTGCGGTGCAGCTCGATGTTTCGAAAGCTGATTTCAGACGCAGGTGGTCGCAGGAGGCATTCGAAGCAAAGGAGGGCGATCAAGCATCCAGTCTACTGGATTCTCGTATTGTTTCGGTCGAAGCCGCAAAGAGGTGTGTTGACAGTCAGTCTTGCAAGCATAGAGTGAAGTGCGAGCACGCCCAACGTCCGGTGCAGCTCGACCAGGAACGCACGCGCGCCAGCTACTTGCCGGGGGTCTCCCTGAAAATCAGCAGCGACTCCTTCGATGCATCCACACCCTGGCCACTGCCATTCGACCCCATCTTTTGCCTGGCCAACGTCCAACGCGGTCGTTTGCTGGCATTTGAGTGCGACATGCTCGATGTATTCAGGAGGAACCCCGAAGCAAAGCTCCCGCGTTCCCTCAGACTAGGCAAGATGGATTGCTTCACGTGCAATGATCTGACCTGGCTAATTACTACTATCCGCGCGTGTCTGGACCAGCTCGAGACTGAGTATTCCGAGATCGTCAACGTGCAAGGTACGATATCTCAGGGCGGAAGCCATCTCCAGAGCGTCACTCACGTCCGAGCCACTAGCCGCTTCCCCAAACCTCCTGTTGTGCTTTAGCATCTTTGAGATGGTGGCTGACATCCGCTCTTCTGTACGGCAGGTACATGGTTCTGCTGCAGGTACTCATTCATGTGAGTATTGGATCTCTTCAGCTCCAGCGGCGGGCGTCAGACTCGTCCTGAGTCGTTCAATGAGCCATTCGAGAGCTTCTCCATGGCTTTCCACATTTCGAGCATCGCTCCTGACCGTTCCGTCTAGGCAGCATCGAATGGCCACTACCCACTACTTCTCCATCGCACTATTCAAACATCCTCTCCGCTCGGGATATGGAGTAGACGTCTGCTCTGACGAAGGCATGTGTAGCGCGCGACTGGTACGCACGGATGTCGAGTATGCCAAGGGCGTCCATGCAAGCGAAACGAAGAGGATCAAGAAAACGGTAGGTGCAGCATCGCATCTCACGCACTGGTCGACCAGTACTTACCCTTTTGGGCGTTCTTCCAGATCCGAGGATATTTGGAGGCAGCCGCTAGAAATGGTATCAACGCTCGATGATGCCGACGCCACGAGCTGGATGGAGATTCGACTGGATACTCGCGAAGGAACGGTGGCGCACTGCCTTGGTGTTCACACACTGCTTTGTCGTCTCTCATCATCTCACAGGTCTGGCGTGGACCAAGTGCCTCAACGAAAGGCTCGCTTCAGGCCTCGAACAAAGACTGATCAGGAGCATGGAGGTAATAGGGATCGATGGGATTGCGCGCCACGCGTCCAAGGGTGAGCCAGTAGACGGTGAGATGGCCGTCTTGACTCTGAAGATTTGTTGTTGGTGGAGAAGAACGAAGACAGACTCGGGAGGGTCGAGAAGATGCTGCGGGATCCTTGGCAACGACCACGCTGTGTGCTGTGGCCCGAAACGAGACGGTCTATTTTCCTGCTGGCGCCGCCGCGCTTGGTTGGCCGCTCCTCCACATGCGCCTCTCAATACGACTGCAGATCGGCATCACAGCGTGGCATTTCAGGAGGCAGCCGCTATGATTGGCTGCCCCCGACTTTGAGGCTTTTCCCCCCTTCTCCACACCACCGCTTACCCACCAACTCACACCCGAAGCACCGTGGACATGATACTCGTTGTTATTATTGCCCCTGTCATAGTGCGACTGATCACCAACAGTCGCCCATCACTCCGGGCCATGATGAGGCATCCGCGTCGCCTCTCTTCCACCCGTCCCCATGGCCATCCTTCTCGTGCTGCAGCGGAGACCCATCAGCATACAGACTGGCTATGTCACAACATCGACTGCATCGGGTCTATTGGACTTCGCTCCCGTCGTGATTGGGCCTCCGCGTTTGATGGATCGACAAGAACAGGAGGGCCCGCGCTCAGCCAATCTCACAACGGACTGCCTTTAGTCCAACGTTAGGCACGCCGAACTCCTGTGCAATCTCGTTTCCGCCCGCCGTCACATGACGACCAAACCCAGCTGCGAATATAACCGCTCGTTGCACGACCAGACAGTCTTGCTTCCTCGTCACAACAAACCCACGCAGCTCTACAGCCATAGTAATTCTTTGACTCCGGTCGTCCTCTCTTTTCCGAAGCGTCAGCTCCAGTCACTCGCTTAAAAACGACAGCAAACTTTTTGGTCTTTTTTTCCAACAAAACACACTCCACACACACCAGTCAAAATGAAGTACGCTTTCGTCGCCGCCGCGCTCGTCGCCAGCTCCGTCGCCGCTCCATCCTGGAGCGAGGGCCCTTCCGGCCCAGCTGGCTACGGCGGCGAGTGGGAATCCACCAGCTGTTCGAGCGAGGCCGCTGCCTGGACCGAGGCTCCCAAGGCCCCAGCCTACTCTGCGCCAGCAAAGGCTCCCGAGTACAGCTCGTCTGAGGCCCCCGTCTGGACTGAGGCTCCCAAGGCTCCAGCCTACTCTGCGCCAGCCAAGGCTCCCGAGTACAGCTCGTCTGAGGCCCCGGTCTGGACTGAGGCTCCCAAGGCTCCAGCCTACTCTGCACCAGCAAAGGCTCCAGAGTACAGCTCTTCTGCCCCAGCCGCCCCATCTTACTCCTCTGAGAGCAGCGCTGCCCCGGTCTGGAGCTCCTCCGCCGCCCCAAGCTACTCCGCCCCAGTCTGGAGCTCCTCCGCTGCTCCTAGCTACTCTGCCCCAGTCTGGAGCTCCTCCGCCGCCCCTAGCTACTCTGCCCCGGCCAGCTCCTCCGCCGCCCCTAGCTCCTCTGCCCCGGCCAGCTCCTCTGCCCCGGCCAGCTCCTCCGCCGCCCCTAGCTACTCCGCTCCGGCCAGCAGCGCTTCTGCCCCAGTGAGCAGCGCCCCGGCTCCAGTGAGCAGCTCCCCAGTCGTGAGCAGCAAGCCCGTTGCCTCCATGCCACCAGTCAGCTCCTCGGCGGCGCCCAAGTCATACGGCTCCAGTAAGTTCTCTGTCTCCACGTCTTGCCGATGAATTGGCGCTCACGTCCCTCTCTAGTCCCCCCAGCGTCCAGCAGCAAGCCCGCCGTGCCAGCGGGCACTGCTCCAGCCTACAAGCCCTCCGCCGCTGGCTCTGCTGGAATCCCATCCAGCTCCCCGATTGTCCCCTACAAGGGTGCCGCCTCGACTCTCAATGCTGCCGGCCTGCTTGTCGGCGTCGGTGCCTTGGTCGCCCTCTTCCTCTAAGAAGCCCAAACCCTGGGAATGTCTTGGTCATGGAAACGCTCTACGATGTTGACCTTGTAGGCATTGCAAGGCGCAAAGATACCCAGCTTGAGGGGAGTTTCTTGGGCTTTGGGATGTGGTCGGAGAGGAATCTTGCGTAATAATGTAATCTACGGTCCGCGAGCCTCGGACGATGGAGTGTATTAAATCAATGAGTGTTTTGAATGTTCATTCAGATGTTTCGATTGCCCGCCCACGATAGACCATTTGTCGCCGGCGTGCACGTGATCAAGCGGCCTCGCACGGATCACCTTAAGATCTGTGTTGGTCCGGTGGTGGCCGCAACCTCTCGGCGCAGTCCGCCAATATCTTCCGCCTGCATCTCACTCACGGTCACGTTACCGCGCAAAATGGACGCGTCCCCGCGCTGGACGGCGGCGCTCGATGCAAGATGGATCGCGACGGCGACGTGTCTGGCCATCGTCTGGCTGCTGCTGCTGTACCGCGTCTGGCGTTCCCAAGCAGCGCAGGCCGTCGCCTTCTCCCTTCCTGCCCCGGAGCAGTGCAAGCGCGGATGGGTGGGAAGGGAGGTGGAGAGGGCGTCCATCCAGGTGCCCGGCGGCTCGACTGCAATCCAATGCTACGCCCCGGCCACCGGTCACTTTCTAGGACTCGTCAATCCCGCCACGCCGGATGGCATCGACCGAATCGTCGCCAAAGCTGCCGCTGCTCAGCAACACTGGCGGCGAACGACTTTCGCACAGCGAAGGAAGGTCCTGCGGACTCTTCTCCAGTTCCTGCTCGAGAACGAAGAAGACATTGTCCGAGCCGCATGCCGGGACAGTGGCAAGACCCGTACGGACGCCATCTTCGGCGAGGTCCTCGTTACGGTCGAGAAGATCAAATGGACCATCAAGCACGGCGAGAAGGCGCTCCGTCCGGACAAGAGGCCTACGAACCTACTCATGTTCTACAAGGACAACGAGATCCGCTACGAGCCGCTGGGCGTCGTCGCCGCATGTGTGAGCTGGAAGTAAGTGGAAGACCTCGGGACATGTCGAGGCCACCTGTTGACACGCTCCCGAAGCTATCCCTTCCACAACCTGATGGGTCCCATCATCAGCTCCATCTTTGCGGGTAACGCCATCATCATCAAGAACAGCGAGCAGACGGCTTGGTCCTCCGCCTACTACTGCAGCATCGTCCGAGAGGCTCTGCACGCCTGTCGCTGCGATCCCAATCTCGTTCACGCCATCTCCTGCTGGCCGCCGACCGCCGACCACTTGACTTCGCATCCCGGAATTAGCCACGTGACATTCGTTGGAAGCAAGCCCGTCGCCCACCAAGTCGCCCGGAGCGCGGCTAAGTCGCTTACGCCCCTCTGTGTTGAGCTTGGTGGGAAAGATGCCGCCGTCGTCCTCGACCAGCCCAATGGCCGCGCCATGTCCAAAGGAGAATTAGGACGGGTCGCCAGCATCATCATGAGGGGTGTTTTCCAGTCAGCAGGACAGAATTGTGTCGGCATCGAACGTGTCATCGCACTACCCGCAGCCTACGATGCCTTGCTCGAGATCCTGGAGCCACGAATCAAAGCGCTCCGCCTTGGGAACGACCTTGACTGGGAGGAGGATGCCCAGGAAGGAGTCGACGTGGGCGCGATGATCTCGCCCGCGTCCTTTGACCGTCTGGAGGGCTTGATTGCCGAGGCCAGAGCACAGGGCGCGCGATTACTGGCGGGCGGACACCGATACAGGCACGGAAAATACCCTCAAGGACATTACTTTACGCCGACGCTGATTGTGGATGTCACGTCCCAGATGCGCATCGCTCAAGAGGAGCTTTTCGCTCCTGTATGTGTCATGATGCGGGCGGATAGTGTCGAGGAAGCAGTGAAGATCACCAACAGCACCGAGTTTGGCCTAGGTTGTAGTGTGTTTGGTCCTACATCGACTTCGAAAGCCCGCCAAAATCTTCAACAGGTGACAGATGCAGCCAAGGCAGGCATGGTTGCAGTGAACGACTTCGCGGTGAGTAGAGTATTCGGAAATCTAGAGGCCTCGATAATAGCTGATCATCTCGCGTTGCAGGCGTATTACGTCGTCCAGCTACCATTCGGGGGAGTTGGCGGATCAGGATACGGCAGATTCGCGGGCGCAGAGGGCCTGCGGAGTGTATGCAATGCCAAATCGATCTGCTCAGACAAATGGCCCGCGATGATCCAGACGGCCATCCCGGGACCTCTGGATTACCCAATGCGACCAACATCCCACGATACGGCACGTGCAATGGTGGAGGTCGTGGGATATGAGGGCGCCCTTGGTAAATTCCGGGGCATCCGCAGGCTTGCAGGATTCTGAGCATAACCCTCGCATGCGAGTCTCGCGTGGTCCAGTGGTGGTGTGAGAATCGTGCCTATAACTCGTCCTCTCGCGAGCGAAGGCTTCTCACGGAGCGCAGCTAGTGATTGAGGTTGAATGTCTTCACAACTCCCTTCGCTGATGAGCTCTAAGGAATGTCAGCTTCTGCCAATGATATACAACTAGCTCGCCGTTCTGCGCGGATGGCGCACGTCGTAACAAGTAAAAGGTCACATGGCATTCATTGCATGGAGTAGCTCCTAGCTGCATATCCTTACTGATGCTCTGCTCGAGCTTCGACCAATAATCATCTCCGCGACACGCCAACCTCTCCCTTCGCTCTCGGCGGCACCACAACTTCCTGTCCTGGTCGCTCCGCAAGCTCTCGTGACGAACGGAATCCCCCGGACGTGGGATGGATTGTGCCAGCAGGCCGAGATGCGTTCTCCTACTACGAACGGTCAAAAGTCGTACAGCGTAGCATGCTGGTTGAAGAGAACCCAATACATCGACAGAGACTACTCTGCGTGGCTCCAATGGAGTGAGAGAGAGAGAGAGAGAGAGAGAGAGAGAGAGAGAGAGAGAGAGAGAGAGAGAGAGAGAGAGAGAGAGAGAGAGAGAGAGAGAGAGAGAGAGAGAGAGAGAGAGAGAGAGAGAGAGAGAGAGAGAGAGAGAGAGAGAGAGAGAGAGAGAGAGAGAAGCTAACGAGCATATCATTCTTCGTGTGTACAGAAGAAGTAGATAAACCCCGTCATCCTCCTCTTTCCAAGATGTTCGACCGCGCCCTGGAACGCAGAAGTTACGATCGATCGCGAAAGACTTCTTCTTCGTTTCCGACTATGCATGACATGGGATGGGGTTGAATGGATGGATGGATGTTGTAGGAGGAGGAAGCAAGAGAGCACGTTGGCTGTGGCTGTGAGAGAAAGTGAAGAGTCTCATCATTATCACACTCATTATTACTACGAACATGGCAGACAACAAATCTGACCTGGTCCCCCAGGGGGAGTATTTGTTCCAATTTTCCTCTTCTATTACTTCGTCTTCAACGACAAAAAAAAATCACGCGTTTTGAATTATTGTCCCGGCTTTGGCTTGGTCGGATCAAATTGAAGTCGTCGAGTCCGGGTCCGGACAGCGTATCTATCTTATCTAGGTCGTTTTTCTTCTTCTCCATGTTCTGGAGAACCATCTAATAAGTGAACCCCCACGAGTTTTGCAGCAGCAGGAAACGAAGGTGGTGATTGATTGATGGATACCTTGCAGTCCGTAAGTAAAGGCGCCAAGTAGTGACAGCTCCAACCGAACCGGGGTGCATGCAGTGTCGGCCGGTGTGAAGTGAACCCCCGCGAAATGTCTATGTCTTTCTCTCTCTCTCTCTCTCCACATCTCCTTCCCTCCCTCCATAAATAATAAAACGACGAGGGTGTTTTGACACAAGCAATAAACACGGCGATGGTCTTGTCTGAAAACAACAACAACAATAATGGAGCCACGCAGTAGGCCAACAACAGACTGCCACGTAAGTAGGAGCTCCCTGGTGCTATTCCTGTTCCTGTTCCTTTTGGAGTCTCATCAGCTGGAGCTCTTCTTCACGTGCGCTGCGCGTCACCCTGCCTCCAGTGAGCTCGTGCACCAAGTGGGTCGGATGACGATGTGTTTCGACAGCTTCCGCAGCTGCCTTGAGGCTTCAAGGTTGCTAGATGCCACCCAGACCGTTCCATCGTCTTGCGCCAGAATTACAGGCACTCAACGAGAAAGAGCTCAAAGCCATCAATCAACACTCATCACAACAGCCTGACTTTGGCAAGCTATTAGACGAAGCCAGGACGGTTCCCAAGCCCGCTGCCCAAAGCTAGACAGAGCGGATAACATCTCAAGCTAAAGCAAGCTTTTAAAAGGGTATCCGAGCCCGTTCTACTACAGCCAGGTAATAGCACCGTGAAACCAAGATGCCTGTCATCCCAGGAGACAATGACCAAGGTCAGTAATGTCCCGGCCGGGTGTCTGACCACGACCAAAGCAAGCTGACGCAGTGATTGATCCATCTAGCCATGAAGGACAAGTTGGCGCAAGGAGCTAAGGATGCAGAAGCCACCAAAGCAGAGCGCCAGGCGCAAGCTTCGTCTCAACAGCAGACCAACCCAGTGCGTACCGAAGTGTTGGCGAGCTTGTGAAAGAGGCTTTTATCTGATGTTGTTGTGACAGGTCATCGCCCAAGACTTGCCCGAGGCCGCCAGCAAAGAGGAGCTCAGGAAGCGGGCGGAGGAGCTGAACAAGAAGTAGGCAGTGTAACCGACTAGGAATCGCACCACCAATCTCTCTCCGGTCATGATGGTGGTCAGGCATACCTCCTGTACGCTCAAGGGGGAACTTCCTCGCCTTTCCAATCCCAGCATCTGCCTCTCTCGTCCATCTTGCGGCTGTTGATCACTTCCATGAGCTTCTCCGCCGCGAATTCGGTGCTGAACAGCTTGTCTTCCTTGACGTTGTTCCAGAACTCCTTGCTCAGCCCCGTCTTCACCGTGCCCGGATGTAGACTGATACTCATTGCGTTATCGCCCGCGCTCGTACGGAGGTAGTTATCGAAGGACTTTGTCAACTGGTTGACCGCCGCCTTGGAAGCGCGATAGCTGTACCACCCGCCGAGCCGATTGTCGCCAATGGAGCCCACGCGAGCAGACATGTTGGCCCAGACCGCGCTCTTGGGAAGGCCCTCGAGGTCGTCGATCTTCGTTGCCTTTCGCGGCAGAAACGGCGAGAAATGCTTCAGGAGAAGCATAGGTCCCAGCGTGTTGGTGCGAAAGGTCAGGAGGGCATCGTCGTAGTTGATCTGTGTCGGCGCTTTCTCCGGGAAGAGCAAGCCGGCGACGGCGAGGGACAGGTGAAGGTAGGATTCTTTCTTGGGGTAGATCTCTGCCACTTTGTTGGCCGCTTCGGCAACGCTGTCTTCCTCTGCTGGGACGTAAGCATTGTTTCCAGGTGACATTGCTACACGTGTCTCACCCAGCACATCCAGCTTCAGCAGATGCAGTCTATCCTCCTTGACATTGTGTAGCCCGGAGAGTACTTTCTCTCTGGTCTGGTCCAAATCCTTTCTGGCCGTTGCTACCACCGGCACGTCGGTGGTCTGCAGCAGTCGACGGACGAGCTCAAGGCCAATGCCTCGGGACGCTGGAGATACCAAGGCCCAGGGTTGCATTGCGGGCTGCATTGCAGGTCTCCAGGTGCTGAGAGTGAGAAGCAAGGCGTAGACATGGGCGTTGGCATGGTACAGTCTAAGGTAATGAACGTCTCGAATGCCTGAGGCCGGGATGCGTCCGGCTGTTCGGGCAGATCCGTTCGAGATCAGATCGAGATACTCAGATTCGCCCACTGCAACTTCTTCTGTACGGGCACTGCCAAACGCTCTCGCCTCTCGTGAGATGAATCGACTTCGGGCGCTACAAGAATCACGCAGAATAATGAGCGCTACAGACTCTGTGACAACGCTGCTCCCGGCCAAGACTTCCGAGTCTCTTCATCTCAACGAGAAGATGATGACATCACGCGACAAGACAGATCAAGATGTGTGAGATCCTTGGCCTGCATGCCAAGGAATTACACCACACTTGCTAAAGTGGTGTTATGCCTAAGTGTGAAAAACTCTGGTCTTAGCAGCCAAGTAGAGGGGACATAAAAACACCTTAAAACCTTATATAGATAGCCGGGCTATAAACCTTCTTTGTTAGTTAAAGCTCTTATATCTAGTAGCTAAGATACCTTCTATCTTTTCTTCTAAGAATAGATAGATTAAAGCCCTCTATACAAGCCTATAGGTTACCTAATTAACTACAGCCCTAATCTAAGTTTTAACTATAATAACTACTACTATAGCCGACTAACCTAACCTACCTAATACTATACGCTTTACTAACCGAGACTTTCTACCCTTAGAATTCCTAGGCCTCTACATTTTAGAGCATAGTAAGGGAGCCGACCTAGTAGCAATTACAGCCCTTTAGCGAGCTCTCTAGCTTCTCTAAGAACTAAGTACTATATAAGAAGCTATAGTAGCTACTCCTTAGAACCCTCTAACTAATACTACTATTAACTAAGCTCTAAACACTACTACTTCTATAGCTAGACTAATAGGAAGGATCTAGATTAGACATCTAGTACTATATAATAATAGCTAGAGAAATAATAATGTCTTAGACTAGATTAACTAGGTCTAGAATTAGATTGCCTAGAATAAGATCTTTATGTTTAAAACACTACTTAATAATCTTTAGAAAATGTAACTAGTATTAACTTACCTTACTAGGGATGCTCTTATTAACTAGGTAGTAGCTATTACTAAAGCCTAGAAAGTAAAGAACCTACTTAGGGCTTTTAAGAATACTATACAAACTCTAGAAGATCTAAATATAGACTTAGACTATACGGAGTCCATTCGTAGGAAATTTAATAGCTGTACCTAGACAGGAGGAGTACATAACTTTATTAGAGTACTAAAAGGCTTGTAGAACAAGCTTTATAACCCTAAACCTAATAATTTCGTCTTTATTAGGAGGTTCTAGGCTAGCCTTAAACGAGATATTAGAGATAAATTAGACTAGAGAGGAGTGTATATATTAAACACTTCTACTAGGGACTATATAAGGTAGGCTATTAATATAGACAAAAAACTCTATAGTACTAGGAAGGCCTAGGAATCTATAAATGCCCTACTATAACAAAATACCGAACAATTAGCAGCCCTAGGAACCTCCTAAAGTTCTAAGGGAAGAAAAGACAAAGGCATAAAGGGGAGGAATAGTAAGGGCAAGAAAGGTAGGAAGCATAATAGGAAAACTAGGAGTAACAAGTCCTTAAGTACTTGCTTTAAGTATAGGAAGACTAGTTACTAGAGAAATGAGTACATGTTAAAAAACTAGCTTATAAGATGCCTAAAGAGGCTTAGTACCTTATAAAGCAGTTAAATGCCTCTACCTCTCCCCTAGGACCTAGCTCCTAAGGTAAACTAGCTATATAGGAGGACTTAGAGGAGGAAGAAGACTACACCCTAGAAAGGCTTGCCTCTATTAATAAGAACTTGTTTACTATTAAAGGTGTAATTAGACTACTAAACAAACTAACTAGAGCCTACTTTATACTAGATACTACTACTTTAGGAGTTTATATCTCCTACTAAGTAGTAAAGAGACTCCCTAAGAAGCTTTATATATCTATGCCCCCTATAAGGATACTCCTTCTAATAGGGTAGAGCATTATATTAGATTCTAGAGTTATTTTACTATACTAGATTAGATCCTAGTAGGACTAAATCCCTACTAGAGTCCTAGACATCCTAGAGTATAAAGTGATTCTTAGTCTCTAATAGTTTAGACAGTACAACCTAATAGTAAACTAGCAAGCTAGTAAACTTAGTCTTTAGGACAAGGATAGTAAAGGCTACTCTATTAAGTCTAACTCTAAGATCTTTAAGCTAAAGGATAGAAACCTAGATTTAGAAGTCTTTAACTCCCTCTATTTAGTAGAAGCAGTTAAGTATATATCTAGTCCCTAGTACCTATATATACTACGAAAGGCTCCTCTAAGTAAGGATAACATTTAGGAGAAAGGCCTAAATGCTACTACTAAGACAGAGACTGTACCTAAGGAGAACAAACCTCCCCTATATAGTAATCTAGAAATCTAGAAGTTAGTAAACTAGTTCCCTACCCTCTAGAGAGATTCCCTCCTAGCTAAACTCCTATAGGAGAGAGCTTTTAATTATATAATTGAAACTAGAGATACTACCCCTATTAACCTCTAGGCCTATAGCTTGAACCTAAAACAGCTAGAGGAACAGACTATATAGATCTAAAAGCTACTAGAGAGGGGCCTAATTAAGCCTTCTAGTAGTCCCTAGGGAAGTCCTATACTCTTTGTTCTAAAGCCTAATAGGCAATAGAGAATGTATATTAACTATAGGGCCCTTAATAATACTACTATAAAGAATAGCTTCCCCCTCCTAAGGATCTAAGATTACTTAGACACTATTACCTAGGGTAGTATATTTACTAAACTGGACCTTGTCTCTAGATTTTAGTAGCTCTTAATTAAACCTAAGCATACCTATAAGACTGTATTTAATACTAGGGATAGGAAGTATAAGTTCTTAGTAATACTATTTAGGCTTACTAATACTCTAGCTTCCTTCTAATCCCTAATAAATAATGTCTTAAGGGACCTCCTATAGAAGAATATAGTTATATACTTAGATAATATTCTTATATACTCTAAGGATATAAAGGAACATATTAAGCACTTGTAAGAAGTGTTTAAGAGGCTAAGTAAGGCAGACCTGTTCTACTTAGTAGAGAAGTGTATTTTAGGAGTTAAGACTGTCACCTTCTATAGCTATAAGGTTACTAAGAACATAGTTAAACTAATATAAGACAAGGTGGAAGCTATCTCTAACTAGCCTATACTAACTAATACTTAATAGATCCGTTAGTTCTTAGGACTTACTAGGTACTATAGACGCTTTATTCGTAGCTTTACTAAGTTAGCTACACCTCTGTCTAACCTTTTAAAGGAAGATAATATTAACTTAAGAAGCAAGAAGAAGCGACCTATTAGGTAGAATGTATAATATATAATTGCTTTTAAGACTCTTAAGAAAGCTCTCTAGTCCTACCTAGTCTTAATAGCCCTAAACACTTCTAAACCTTTTATTATTAAGACAGATGCTTTAGAGTAGGCTATTAGGGCCGCTCTGTATTAGTATAATAATAAAGACAAGCTCTATCCTATTGCCTTCTCTAGAAGAAAGCTTTAAGGAGCTAAGCTTAACTATCCTATCTACGAAAAGGAAGGCCTAGCTATTAAGGAAGCCCTAAGAACCTAGAGCAATTATATTACAAATAGACTAACTATTACTGTCTTAACAGACTACTAATCCCTTAAATACCTTAACTAGACTAAAGGTTAGAGCAAGAGGATTATAAGGTAGGCTAAAGAATTTTAAGAATATAACCTAGATATTAAGTATAGGAAAGGTAGTAAAGCTATTGTCCTAGATACTATCTCTAGAAGGCCTAACTTTATTAGGGAAGGACTAGCAAACATAGCTTAGCCTATAGAGTCAAGTGCTACTATTAAATAGCTAGCTATACTAAGACTTAAGGCTAAGGAACATAAACCCTTTATAGAAGCTATACTTGCCTATAAGCAAGATATAACACTTCTATAAGATCCTTACCTTAAGGATATAGTCCTTAAGAGATCCTAGCAGTTCACTACCCTAATAGATAATAAAGGGATTGTTAATCTTAGGCATATTCTACTAGATAATAAGGGAACTATACTATACCTTAAACCCCTTTAGAGGTATAACTTTGTTAATAGAATCTATACCTAGTATAGCTATTTTGGATTTCCTAGACTCCTTAGACATATTAAAACCCGGGCATAGTAGCCTTTAATAAAAACAGACCTTAGGAGATTCTTAAGACAATGTCCTACTTATTAATTAACCTAGAAACAGCTTCCTAACAAGCTAGAGAACAAGGAGAATCCCTTCTACTAGGTCAATCTACAATTGCAACTATTTAAAAGATAGGCAATTAATATAATTAGACCTATGCCTAAGTCCTTAGAAGGAAATAAATACATTATTACAGCTATTAAGTATGCAACTAGCTAGCCTATTATAAGGGCAGTGCCCTCTACTAATAATAAGACAACTACTACCTTCCTATATAAAGAAATATATAGCTTCTATAGTGCCCTAAGAGAACTACTGTCTAATAATAGGAAAAACTTCCTATTAAGGGTTATAGCCTATTTAATAAAACAGTTTAAGACAAACTATAAGCTTAGTACTCCCTACTACCTAATAACAAATAGGAAGGTTAAGAATCTAAATAGCACTCTTAGTAATATATTAACTAAGATATACCTAGGTATAGACATACGCTATTAGGACACATTCCTTTATAAGGCTTTGTTCTATACTAGATATAGGTAGTATATAACTACTAAAATAAGTCTATTTTACCTCCTATATAGACAGCACCCCCGGATCTTAGAGGATAAAAATAAATAGCGCCTAATAAGTAAGCTTATAATTAATAATTAAGGTAAAAGACTTGTTAAGGTACGCTATACACGACAGCTTACTAATAAAAGGCTACTAAACCGTACAACCTCTAGAGGCCTAATAAACCTACAGATTATGTAGGTAGAATTAGGACTAAGGAGAAAGGTTAGGGAATAGGTACTACTTATAAACCCTAAACCTAAAAAGCTTTAGCCTAAGTAGCTAGGGCTATTTAAGATTAAGAAGGCCTACTAGCTTAGGACCTATGCCTTATAGACCCTATAAGGGAGAGTCTTAAGGCACTTAATATATAGTAATCGCTTAATCTCTACTTATTACTAGGGCTCTAAACAATTCTAGTTAAAGTATACTAATAGTATATTAAATAGTAAGCCTAGTACTCTAAGTTCACTAGAAATTAAGGAGATCCTAAATAAAGAGGGAGATATAAGGATGTTAGTTTCTAATCTCTTAACAATTCTAGAGGCTAAATAGAAGAGACTTTAGAATTCCCTAACTAGGAATACTAGCTAGTATCGTGTTTATATAGGAGTACGAAGATTCTTAGTAGGGGAGGGAGATAATCTAGTAATAGGTTCAAACCAAAAAATTATAGATTAGGTCTTAAAAGACAGAAGGAGGAAGTTAAAAATCTAAGAGTATAAGTAAGCTTAAGAAAAATCCTTACTTAACAGACTTAAAGAGGAACCTCTAACAAGACTAACTAGCTTTCAGCCTACAAGCTAGCTAAGCCTATAAAGGAATATAGCAAAGGAGATAGAGGGATCTCTAGCCCTACCTATCCTAGAGGACCTAGTACTAGCTAGGCTTGCTTAGGAACAGCCTAGCAATCCTTCTCTACTAGTTATAGAGCGAAATTCTAGACCTAGAACTGTACTTAAAGACAGTTTACTCTATCCCTCTAGAGAACCTAATTCTATAGTAGAAGAACTAAGACTAATACAACCTCCTATAACTGCTCCTCTCTAAAGAGATTATAACCCTAGGGACCTATTAGCTTCTTCTTAAGAATATAAGGAGAATAAGCTTAAGTTAGTAAGGCCTAGACCTAGGGGATTAAGGTAGAGACCTGTTCCTTCTTAGAGAAAGAGAAATTAAGATAAGTTTTCAATTTCTATAATTATTAGAGGCTACTAAATCCTAATAAGAGACTATACTTGTCCTAGTACTCTATAACATAAAGGAAAGGCTATAAGTAGTAACCTATAGTAGTATAGGCTACTCTAGCGAATAGCTAAAAGAAAAAGGAAAAAGACCTACTAACTCTACTAACCCCTAAAAGTAAAAGCAAAAGAAGAACTACTAACCTAAACCCTTATAGCTCCCTAACTAAACTTATTTATTATCTTTATTACTACCCTCCTTACTAGAAAGACCCTATTTCTTAGAGTTACTCTTATCCCTACTAGAATTAGCATCCCCTCCTACATCCTAACGAAGGCGGGTAGTAGCTACATTAGCTATATAGCGACTACGACCTAAGGCGTACTTTATTCGTCTTACAATCTACTATAGTTAATTATTAATATTAAAGTTAAATAGGATGATTATTACACCCTCCCTAGTGTCCTTAGTAGGCTCGATAGTGTTAGGCTTAAAGTAGATAAGACCTCTAAGAGCATCCTAAGCTCCTTACATGTCCCGGATATTAGTTAATACCTAGTTAAAAAGGGCCTCCCTATTAATAACTAGACGATTAGGCCTCCTACTAGACCTGCTTAGGCTAGCTAAGTTAGAGCGTACTCTACTTACTCCTAAGCTTAGGGAGCATCTATTATAACCTAGAGTCTAAGTACAGTTAGTATAGGTACCTCTAAGTAACTAACTACCCTAACTATCTAGTATCCGGCGACACAAAGCAAGCCTACCCTTTCTAGAGCCTTTAGGGCTACACTAAATGTAACGGCTCTATTTATCTTCCTCTATATCTAGAGACTACTTAGGAGGACTAGAGTTAGTAACAGCCCCTTTTAGTAGGGTACCTAGAATTATAAGTAGGTAGCTAGTACTACTATATAGATTGATAGTAATTGTTCTAGCTAGACTACCTAGGATAGTAGTAACTATAGCTTTATCTATAGGGCGTATGTTAGGATTACTACGATTATTATTAAAGTTAGCCTTAGGAGAAGCAATCTAGTTAAATAGAGTTATGTTTAGCCGGCTATTCCTAGAACTGCTTAGAAGGATGTTATACTAGCGCTAGATAAGGCTATAGTTGTTAGTAATAAAGACAATACGAGCTAGCTTAAGAAGTTTTACTAGATCTATAGTAATAGAAGTATAGCGGAACTACGAGTCCTATAGAGTATTTATAATCTACTAGAACTGGTTTTCTATTAAGCTTAGTACTATAGGTCTAAAATTTGGTAGCTACCTTAGCGGCTCTCTACTACTACTCCCTAAAGAAGATAGGCTAGCCTTAAGATTAGTACGGCTACTCTTACGGCTAACACGTATACTAGCTATACGTACCTAAAGGGAAGACATAGTATAAGCTCTACTAGCTAAGGCTCTAATAAGAGCTACTAATAAATGTTATTATTAGAAGTAAAGGGAGAGAGCTTAGAAGCTTAGAAGGGAAAATATATATATACTTAGCCTCTTAGAGAGGGCTTTTGTTATATAAATAGCCTCTTAGAGAGGGCTTTTGTTATTATAGGAGGAGAATAGAGTAGAGGAGTAGTTAATAAGAAGAAGGAGATAAGAGTAGAGAAGAAGCTCTTATACCCCTACCTATATAAGCTTCTAGAAGCTTACTTATTTACCTTCTAATAACTAGGTCTCGTACCCTTATTACTAGGTTATATAGGCAAGTTACAAACAGTAAAAGTTCACTATTATCTAGTAAGTAGGAGCAAACATCCTTCCTAATTAGGAAAGATAAAGCCTATATACTAGTAAATACTACTACCTAAGGCTTATAACCTTTTTATAAGGCTAAGGCTTGTAGGGACAACTATATACTAGCATGTAGAGGGAGGCTACGAATCTACAGACAATTGAGGCTCTACTAAGGCTTTAGTAGGTACTAAAGTCTAAGTAGGGGAGGATATAAGATCCTTAGCCTATATGCTAAGGAATTACACCACACTTGCTAAAGTGGTGTTATGCCTAAGTGTAAAAAACTCTAGTCTTGGCAGCCAAGCAGAGGGGACATAAAAACACCTCAAAACCTCATATAGATAGCCGGGCCATGAACCTTCTTTGTTAGTCAAAGCTCTCACAGATGCACCACGATCGAGTCTAATCCACACGCCAATCACAGAATCATCGACTCGACGTGCCCCAAAATGCGCCTGGGACGTGCTGAAGAAAGGGCCGTCGACGTAACGTAAGTAGATGTACTCCCTCTCGCATACCAGTCTACTCTTTGCCATCTTCCTCCGATCTTTGTCTGCTTGCATGTTTGCTTTGTCTCACTTCCGTGCTGTTGCGTCTCTATCATCCGCTTTCCTCATCACGCGTCAGGTAATCTCGCGACGCGCAGCATCAACCACGGCAATGGCCGGGAAGAGGAAGCGAGCGGCCCAGCACCCTGACTCCAGTGCGAATGTCGCCATTGTTCCTCCCGCACCGAAGCGTCGTTCTTCGGCGAGGACGGCTGCGACAGCAGTCGTTACGAATCCCGACCGGAACGATCAGGTCTTCGATGCTCCCAATGCCACACGCGCGTCTCCGGATAGCGACGTCAACGAAGAGATCGTGCCCGGGCCCGTCAAGATCGAGAATGGGGTGTCTTCGGGGAGTTCGTTGAGCGAAGCACCAGCTGTGGTCGAACCTTCTCCGAAGAAGCCCAGGGGCAGGAAATCAGCGACGGAGGGTAAACCGGCCAGGGTGGAATCTACTGCTACACCGGTCAAGAAGGAGGCCCAGACAGCCTCTGAGAGGAAGATCGACGGCGAAACATCGGATGCCAGCAAGCGCATAGCCGCTAAGAAGGCAAGAGACGGTGAAGATGGAGAGCCGGCAGATCCAGAAGCAGACGGAGCCGAAGAGGCCGATGAGGAAGAAGTGAAGGAAGCTCTTGCTCGGCCGCCTCCCGTCAACAGTGACTACTTGCCCTTACCCTGGAAAGGACGTCTTGGGTATGCATGCTTGAATACCTACCTGCGGAACTCCAACCCTCCGGTCTTCAGCTCGCGTACATGTCGAATTCAATCGATTCTAGAGCATCGTCACCCTCTGCAGGACCCCACACAGCCGGAGTCGAACAAGAACAAGCCAGATCGAAGCAAGCCAGCGGATGTTGCTCTGGGCCAGCGATATGTCGAGGGCTTATGTCTGGCGAATATTCAAGACATCATCAAGATGGTAAGATGGAATGAGCGCTACAAGATCAAGTTCTTCAGACTGTCTTCGGAGATGTTCCCCTTCGCGTCGCATCCGGAGTATGGCTACCAGCTGGCGCCTTTCGCCAGCGAAGCACTCGCAGCAGCCGGCAAAGTGATCGCCGAATTGGGTCATCGCGTCACGACGCACCCCGGCCAGTTCACGCAGCTGGGTAGTCCCCGAAAGCCGGTCATCGAGAATGCCATCAGGGACCTCAAGTATCACGCCGAATTGCTCACGCTTTTGAAGTTGCCGGAGCAGCAGGACCGCGACGCCGTCATGATTGTGCACATGGGTGGGATGTTCGAAGGCAAGGCAGAGACGATCCAACGATTCAGGGAGAACTACTTGAATCTGCCACAAGGCGTCAAGAACCGTCTCGTGCTCGAGAATGACGATATGGGATGGAGCGTCCACGATCTCCTACCAACGTGCGAAGAGCTCAATATTCCGCTCGTGCTTGACTACCACCACCACAACATCGTCTTTGACGCGGATCAGATCCGCGAGGGCACCAAAGACATCATGGACCTCTATCCTCGCATCAAAGCCACCTGGGATCGGAAAGGCATCAAGCAGAAAATGCACTACTCGGAGCCCACGCCTGCCGCCATTACCCCTCGGCAGCGCAGAAAGCATAACCCTCGCGTAGCTACACTCCCTCCGTGCGCGCCAGACATGGACCTCATGATTGAGGCCAAAGACAAGGAACAGGCTGTCTTCGAGCTCATGAGGACCTTCAAATTGCCGGGACACGACACTCTCAACGACCTTCTGCCGTACACCAGGAATGACGACAATAAAGTCGCGCTGGCCACCATGAATCGGAAAAAAAAGAAGTCCGACGAGCCCGAGCCGGTGCTCGTCCCGGAGGCAGATGTCGGCATGGGAGGGCCCGAGGGACGTGTGTACTGGCCGCCCGGGATGGAAGAATGGCTACGGCCCAAGAAGCGCGAAGTGAAGAAGAAAGAACCCCCGGCGGAGAAGACGAAAGAGCAGAAGCGAAAAGAGGCGGCAGAGCTCTATGCCGCGCGCGAGGCGGAGAAGAAAGGCGGCGACCAGGTGAAGAATGAGCCGGAAGATTCCGATGTCGACGCGACTCCGGCTACCAAGAAGGCCAAAGCCGCGATGCGCAAGAAGACGAAGGCTGACGCCGAAAAGGTGGCGGTGAAGGACGCTGCTGCGGAGATTACAGGCGCCGTTGCTGCGAAGCCGGGCAAGAATACCGCGCAGAAGAAAGCTTCAGGACGGGCGAAGAAGCAAGCTCCACCAGTGCCGAGGCCAGAGTCGAGTGATGAGGCGATTGATGAGCCAGAATTGGACGATGAAGAAGAGGAGCCTGTTGTGCCTAGAGCGAAGAAGAGTGCGGGCACCCGAAAAGGCAGTAGGCGGTCCGGTAAAGGTGCTGTCAGTTATAAAGAGGAGGACGGTGATGAAGAATAAAAGGCCTAATGTCCTCGTGATTTGTTGATCTCTTCAAGCCGGGCTGGCCAAGGTTCTGTTGAGCCCATTCGCAAATGGCTTCATGTACTATATTCGTGACAGGTCACCACCTGATGTACAAATGCTTGGGTTTTGCCCTGCCTATCATCGCTTACTCATTTCGATTGAGCCGCGCCAGCGTGGCTCGGCCTGCATCTGCGCCATTCGATTTTCCAATCTCAGATGTGATCCAGTCACCAATCCTGCAGACCTCTTCCAGATCTACTCCCGTCTTCGCACCTAAGCTGTGCAGGAAGTAAACCAGATCCTCGGTCGCGCAGTTCCCGGTGGCTCCTGGGCTGAAGGGACACCCACCAAGTCCACCGACCGCGCTGTCAAACGTTCTCACACCATGCTCCAAGGATACCATGGTGTTGATCAGTGCTTGGCCGAAAGTATCGTGAAAATGCAGAGCGAGATCCTCATTACTGATGCCGGCCTCTTTGAGTGTCTGCAGCAATTTTCTGGTCCTCGGAGCTGTTCCCATGCCCGTGGTGTCCGCGACGCTGATCTCATCTGCGCCCAGCTCAAGCAGAGAAATGGCTATCTCGGCCACGCGGTGAGGATCTACATCCGGTCCTTCGAAAGGACATCCCAGCGCGACGGAGATGTAGGCTCGCACGGGGTAGCCTGCTTTCCGGCTGTCGGCAATCAGAGGAGCAAAGCGGTCGAGGCTTTCTTGAATTGTGCAGTTGGTGTTTTTCTTGCTGAAAGACTCGGTAGCAGCCATGAAAATGGAGACTTGGTGCTGTTGTTGCTGACTCTCGGGAGACTGTGACATGACCTCGGCACCGCCAGAAGCCGAAGAGGGCATCGCGTTGGGGTCGGCGCTGGATGTGTTCATCGCCGGACCACTGTCATTCCCAGGCGAGGGAGGTGGTGTGGGATAGCCATCTGGGGATGAAGCCGAAGATTGCATGACCTTGAGATAGTTGTCTAGACCTTTGGCATTGGGGAGAAGCCATTGGTAGGTCATAGGCTTGGGACTTGTGGGAGGATTGGCGAGAATGGAGGAGAGAACGTTGTCTGATGCGGCCATCTGATTTCACTCAATATTTGAATGCCTCGCAGCTGTTTCTGCTTCCGCGATGCCTACCTGGGGGACCCATTTGGGATGCACAAACGACCCGGCTTCTATCGTATCCAGGCCCGTCTTGGCCAGTCTTCGCACCAACTCTACCTTGGTCCCGGGAGATATCGCAGTCTTTTCGTTCTGTAGGCCATCTCGCGGGCCCACTTCGACTATGCGTACATGATCTGCCAATGCTCGCGGCGAGGAGGAGAAGGTTCGGGAGGAGGATGTGGTGGACAGGCGATTGAAGAAGACGCCACGGGCGCAGCGGAGGGCCATGGCGGTCTGCAGGTGGCGGAAGAGTGGTGAGTTGCGACGGTCGCTACATGGGAGAAGTCACGTCACCAGCTTCATTCCTACAGCTGTAATAAGGTATGTATGATGAAGGTTGAAGTCGAGAAGGAAGTGGAGGGAGCAGTCGAGTGTGGGGGGTGGGGGAGAGCTCACCCCGGCGAGCCCGGACCGCCGAGACAGACGCAATTACTCGTACATAAGGAGCTCCGGATGTGTTTTAAACGATAAACCCTTAAGCAACGGAACATCGGCGCATCGGGGAATCGAGATTTTGCGAAGTAATGCTTAGTATACGTATCTACTAGCACTCTATATAGTAATCTTTATTACGGCTATTTATTTAGTAAATATATAATTCCTATACTAAGTAGGGTATTATATTATTAGCCTATACTATTATCGCTATTATTATATAAATAGATTAATAATAGGCTATATATTAATTAATAATAGTAATAATACGTTATAGAAGCGCGGAAGTAACCGCCCCTAACTACGTAACCGCCCTAGCTACCTACTAGCCGCCTACTAATCCTACTACGCTAGCTACTTATCTAGCGATTAGCCGGGGGCGGTTAGGGCTACTACGGGGCGGCTACTTCCCGATCGGGAAATTACTAGAGACAAAGTTCTTCTTCGTAAAAAGTACTATATTTCTTATATAGAAACTTTTATAATATCTCTAATACTCGTAGAGATATAAGGTACTAAAGATAAGGATCCTAAAATTAAGAGTAGTCTCCTTAGAAGACTCTATACGAAGCTAAAGATAGTCTTCTAGTAGTACCGTACTATATCTACCGAATATAGATAGGCTCGAGGTTAAAAGGTCTATTACTATAGAGTTTTAAGGCGGCCTAGTAATAAGTAGTAGAAGTCCGAAGTACCTAGTACTACGTACCTAGGTACCTTATAACTAACTAAAAATCCTTAGTAAGCGTGCC